>JALLAW010000749.1:0-11423 GCA_036939535.1 Cyclotella kingstonii | reverse complement strand
AGTTCAAAGCACGAGCTTGCGAGCACTGCAAGCACTGCCAATTGTGCTCAGCACTTTGTTATATGAGCACAGACCATGCAAGCACTGCAAGCAACATCAATCATGCTCAGCACAAGTGCAATGCACCAAGCACCACAATGAACATTGATTGAATGCAGGACAAATGCAGATGTATTCAACACATACCATGAGAGTGCAAAGCATGAGCCTGTGAGCACCACAAGCACTTCCAATTGTGCTTAGCACTATGTAATGTGAGCACAAACCATATGAGCACTGCAAGCAACACTGTTTGTGCTCAGCACAAGTGCAATGTGCTTGTTACTAGCATTATGTTAGTAGATAGCTAAACAATTTGTGGTTTGGAGCAAATGGGGATTTTTGACAAAAGCATGAAAACCATCATTACCAGTATGTATACTGAGAAGTACCAAATGGCGACTTAAATATATATCCTAGGTTCGATGGAGTTTATTGTAATTGGTTGCCACCAGCAAAAACTCCTAGCACCTCTAATTCAATACTGGCATGTACAAATTAACAATCTAGATTTCATTTTATTCTATGTTATTATGTAATTGCGTAGAAATTGAAGAAGCAAGCTAGTATCACGTAGGGTTCTCAAAGGACGGCGATTATTTTTATCATGTAAACTTTCTCTCTCTAGAGAGAGATAGCAAGGACTACAGAGAACAATGCTATTACTGTTATCCTCCTCTCTCTAGGAGAAAAAGAGAGTAGGAATTAGAAACTGCAATATCCATAATGGTAATGTTTCGTATCCTATATAATGTCAGCTGTTTTCTGACGGATAAAAGCTAAGAAGCACGAGCCTCGTTCAATGAAGCATAAAGCGGTTACATTTTGCGTAGCAAAGATTTCGTCACAAATCACACAAAAGTGCAAGATTAGACTCGCCGCTCTCAATCTTTTTCTTAGCTATGCACGTCATGTGTGCTCGTTTGTCGCATTTGATGTGGTCGCATTGACAATTCTTCATTATTCCAATCGCCTCTTGTTTACAGATGCAGCATATTTTAGAACGGGTCGGTTTTCGTTTTAAAGCGAATTGCACTTCATGAAGTGTTCTTGATTGTTGTAGAGGAGATGAATTTCCTTTACTAACGGTATCTAGTGAGCCAGATGATGAATTGATCAGTTTACTTGAAGGAAGTCCCAGATCGGAAGCGGAATTTTCTCGCATTGGAAGCTGCGATATATATGTTCGTTGCATACTGAGATCCGAATCCATCAGTGAAGAATTAATTCCAAATGAATTGATGACGCCAAGATTTAAGGGTGTAGGAGTCACTGCACTTGATCTTGAAGTTTTTTCTAAAGGTGTCATATCTATTTTGTAATCATGCATCCTTTGTTCCATACTCGAAAGCCTGCTCTTCATTTGCTCCAGTTCTGTCTCTGCAGCTGTTTTGTCCATTTTTAATATTCTTGTCTGCTCATGTTCCTCCTCATACTTCAATTTCCACTTTTGTAGTTCTTTTTCTGTCAACAGAAGAGTTTCATTTTGCTTTACACGATCTTTAGATATGCTGTCGCTGTAGTCGCTCATCTGACCATGAAGCGATTCGTTCTCGTTACGCAAATCGTCTACTACTGACCGAAGTGAGACAGCCGTTGATTCTGTTTCTGTAACCGCAGATGTAGCCTCTAGCAATGCACTCCTAGCGATTTCTAATTCTGCTGCGAGCCGGTCGGTGCGATCAGACCGAACCTTTTCTAAATCTTCCATCTCTGCCAAATCTCTTTTCAACAAACGAATTACTTCTTCGTAATCATCTACTTTTTCCTGCAAAACCTTGAAGAGCTTCTCTGACTTCTCCGCGCGTGATTTAAAGATGTCGCGTTCGTCCTCGGATTCTTTCTTCATGCGAGATGCTCTCATGAACCCTGACTCGACCTGAATCAAACGTTCTTCTACAGAGCGAGCAGCGCTGGAGACTTCATCATGCTCCCGGCGTATAATTTCCATGCTGCGCCTTGTCTCCTCAACTACTGATTGTAAATCGCTCAATTGATTTGACAAGAAATTTGCCCGGTCATTCGAAGCTTCGGCTTCAGCTCTAGAGTCGGCAGCATTTTTTCCAGCGATTTGAAGTGCTTCTAAAGTGCGCTCAATTTTAGATTGGAGCTGAGATATTGTTTGTTGGCAAACAGAGGTTTCATGCTGGAGAAATTGAACCTGAGACTCGGAATCTTGGAGTTTCTATGATTTTGTTTCAGGGAAGACATAACATTGTACCAATCATTTAATTTTGAACATTGCGAAACTCATCATAACAGTCGTACTCACTCTTTTGAGACTAATGCATTCCTCGGCTTTTTCTTTAGCCAGATTCATTATATAAATTGAATCTTCTCTCCCACTGCAGTATTTTTTGAGAAAATGCTGTTCATCCGATTCAATACTTTGATCATCATCAATCGCTCGTTTTTTCTCTGATGACATGTGATCAGAGTCATTCACCTCATCTCCAGAGTTTTTTAATGGAAAATAATCATTTTTTTCTTCTGTGGCTTGCAATGCTACAGATAATATGGCCTTTATGCGAGCTCCTTTTCTTATGTAATTGTATCGTTTCTCGTTCCGAGACAAAACCGCTTGAGATAAGTCAGTATTCACTGACTCATCGTGTAGGTCTGAAGCATCAAAGCCGATTCTCTTTACAGTGGCACTATTACTATCTTCATTGAGTTTGTTGGTGGCGTCATCCTTCAAGAGGAAAGAGATTTGTCTTTCTTCAGCATTGTCATTGGTATCAGAATTCTTTGGACCAAGCATCAGTCCAAACTCATCTTGTGTATGACCTAGGTCATCCACTCTTTGCTCCTCTTGATGATGTTTACAATCAATGGTTTCTCTTTCTGGTGTATGAGTTTTCCATTCTATTTCTAGGGAAAGATTTTTCTCCTTCACTTCCTCTCGTACCATGGTATTGTGTAAAGACGACGGAAACACTATCGATGTGTCGGAAGCTATTGGGAGTCCCAATGACCGTAATCTCAGATTATAATATAGTAGTACTACTACAATATAGTACTCGTACTATTCTGTGCAGGCAGAATTTTTTGCGTAGGTACCCTACCTTGTTTTGAGTGGTATAGTAGGTAGATAAGTTGGTGACGGGGTTAGTACTAGCTGTACCGGAACTTCGGTACATCCGGGAAACAATGTGCGACGACAGATTTGCCAAATTCATCACAGCGACATGGTACATGGAAGACGTGAAGAATGTCGAAGAAATCGTCTGACTTTCTCTTTGGCCCAATTCTTGGAGAAGGTCAGTTTGGCACGGTAGTTTATGCCGAGCTGAAGCACAACAATCATCATCACAATGATACACCTTTGATAACAGAGAAACGTTCTGGATATGCCATCAAAATTATACCAAAGTCCGAAACTTTACGTCACAATCAAATTCAAGCTGTCTTAACAGAAAAATTTGTTCTATCTGAAATAACTTCAGTTTGTTCGGAGACAAATACTGCGTCGGAATTGATCATTAAACTGTTTTCATGTTTTCATGATGCAAATTATCTTTACTTTGTCGTAGAGCTATGTGCTGGGGGGACACTGTTTGACTTGATAGAATCACGTTGCATCTTTGATAGAGCGAGGACATCAGTGATTGATATTTCGTGGGTCACTTATTATTCGGCACAAATTCTCCGTGCGTTAGAATTCTTACATCAACGCGGTATTGTGCATAGGGATTTATCACCGAAAAACATTTGCCTTACCTATCCAAAAGGTGGGATTAAGCTGGTCGACTTTGGGGCATCAGCTGTATTTGTAATCGATATAAATAGAGAATCGTATATAAAGAGATGGACTCCAGTTCAGGTCTCGAAAACGTTGCCACATAAAGATTCTGATTTTGTTGGTACGGTAGATTACGCTTCGCCAGAAGTGCTTCGTGGAAAAATTGGAGAAAATGCAGCTGAACATGCACTTCACTTATATCCAGCGATTGATTTATGGTCATTTGGATGTCTGATTTTTTACATGATTGTCGGAAAATCTCCATTTCATGCATCGAGCGATTTTCTTGCATGTCAAAATATCTTAGATTATACAAATGGAAAGTATAACTTGGATCTATCCCACGTCCATGTGGAGAAAGCAAAACAATTGATTTCGCAACTGCTTTCGATAGATGCGGGTAGTAGGTTGGGAACCGCAGATGCTGTGATATGTTCAGGAATACCATCTAACAATTCTATTAAAAATCATGGATCATCAAAAGTAAAGATTTACGAATCGATTCGTGACAAAATGGTTTTTGATAAAAGCCATGATAAATTATGGACCATGTTAGAGGAAGGGTTGTTAGACCCACCTTATCTACCTAGTAAGCTAACATGGATGGACGAAGTGAACCGTAATGTGTTACTGAAATCTTTTGAGAAAAGTGTCTTGGATTATTAATTGACAATAGGTACACAACTTTTCAGTCGCACCATTAGAGAATTTAGGTGCACTTCGAACAGCAAAATTCTTTGACGCCGAGTACGTAACAGAATCTCTTTATTCGAATGATGGTTCTTTTACTGTCTCCTCTTACCATAACCTTTTCGACGAGCAATGGTTTCTTTCACACCTTGTGTCGAGTGAGTAAGGGAGTGATCATTTTGATTTTCTGCGGTATCAGTCGATTGAGAAGTTCGTCTCTCAATAGGCCCTTTTGTTTTTTGCTCTATGAACTCATTTAGCATGAGCGCTCGTAAAAGATATGGGTCCGCATCATTCATAACTTCACCTTCCGATTCGATATCTAATAGATATTGATGTTTCGTTAGGATGGATGGTAGCCAACTACGTATTGTTGATTCATTTCCATGATTGGTCTGCAATGCAAGGTGCCCCCGTTTCTTACTCACAGCTCCATCGAGTTTAATGATAATATCATGGATATCTTGTTGACCGACGAGAGCTATCTCTCCATCTCGAAAGAATTTGATATTTGAATCAGACTGGAGTTCGGTTCTGTTGAAATTAATATGTTCCAGTCCATGAAAGTTTTTATTAGTAGGATCGTAAATAGTTTTGCCCAAGATACTAGGTTCTTGTACAAATGGTAACTTCAACGTTGAAATAGCCAAGTTGAAACTATCTCCTTGTGGCTCGGCAACCTTCCAGATAGCAGATATTAAGCGCTTTGGATACCAGATACTTCCAGTGAAGATAATGAGTGCCAACCCCAACCCCACATAACCCATGGTAGGATCAACTAACAGTAAATCAAGCGTAGTCGCATCAATTTGACCTAATGCCTTTTTCGTGTAAGCTGAGGCATTTACGGAAGGAGTGAAATCAAGGACGTACCATGTCCAGTAGAGAAGGTTCGAGGTTGAGAAAACAAGTGTGAGACGAGGGTAGGAGTATCGGTAAGGATTGCGGCGATACAAGAGTTTCCATTTGTTGCTTCGATTGTCAGAATCAGTGTCAGGATTATTGCAAACTTGATAGAACTTGGATGTCGACGATAATGATCGAGTTACAGCTTCTGACCATGACAGCTTGGCAAGAGAGAAATCGAATTTCACTGGTTTGCTCCGGGCGGGATGGTAACATGTGAGTGTGGGGCAGAGACGAAGTATAATCTGAGGCTGGCAGCGTCTCGCGAGGATACTCGCCTGATACGACATGTGGCAGCAACGAAGCGACGAGCTTGGTCGTTTCTTTATTTAGGAGTGGTCTAGACAGAGGTAGGATCCTACCTCCCACGTAGGATCTGGTAGGATGTAAAAAGTATGGTAGGAGTACTCAATTCGATAAAATCCCTCAACTTCAATGATACTATTCCCGTATGGTACCTTACCATGCCGGACAGTAGCCAGTAGTTAGTGGCAGTATATCTTGTGCATCCACCAAACTGCTCTGAATCTCTCGCAATGAAAGAAGCAGCTGCGCTCCTTGTTGCCATTGTCGCCGTTGCAATTAGCTATACCATCACCAGAAGTGGCATGAGCATGTCGGCCTCGGTCCAACTTCAACCATGGTCCCTCTCGCTCCTCATTCTCGTCTCGTTCATCCTCTCGTTGTTCCTACTCTATCGTCTACTCCTACTTCTCGCACCCTCCTGGTATCGCTCCATGATCCAGAACAATGCCATCAGCATAGACGAATTTGTAGGCGGACCTCCCTCGCCGCAATCCGCGCTAAAATCATGGTTGATGAACTATATGAACGTTGGTTCTCGCGTGCCGAATGTGAAAGGAGGCTACAAGCTCAAAGTGGAAGAGAGCGACAAACTGCCAGGGCTCAAAGTGACTTCTCGGGAATTCAACCAAGAGAGAAGAGGAGACACAACTTCGTCATCGCTGTCTCCTGTGGTCGTCGGAACGATACGTATGGGCTTTGGACATCACAGAATTGCTTATGCAACCACATCTTGGGGCTTGAATTCAAATTCGGGGAGAGAGACTTGGTTTCATGATTTTTTGAATATCGAATCGGAGGAGGCACAGATGATTAAAGATACTGATAAATTGTACTCTAAGGGATCTCGGCTAGCTTCAGAGGTGACACATCATCTATGCTTCGATATGCCTCTGCTTCATTCACCTATAGTCATGTATTCCCTCATAGTCTCACCTACACTTACTACTTTTGAACCTATATTTCTGTTCCTATAGCTTGGTGGGCCTGTGGAAAAATTCTGGGGGAGACTCACAAAGTCTGGCGATGAAGACTCCCTCCGTGTGACCTATCAATTCTCCGAACATATGATACCTCTCATCAATCAACTTGATAAAAATTCTCCCATTATCGCCACTCACTCCATGGTCGCCTGTGCGGCCGTGGCAGCTGGATTCAAAAACGTTATTAATTTAGTCATTGATAACCATGCCCAGTGGTTCGTAGTCGTCCCCGGAGCTTTGAACTTGGTCCAAGGACCTTCGAACTATCACTCCTTCTTAAAAATGGGAGTTCCAAAAGAGTGCTTGGCATTGGCGGGGCACTGGATTCCTCGGGATTTAGTCGAGGGAATTCCAGATGCGTGTCTACGCCGAGTGGCGCGTAGGAAGGCTGGAAAACCTCTTCGTATCATCATTCCTGTAGGAGGAGCAGGAGCGCAGAGAAAGTTCATTGTAGATTTGGTAGGAGCGTTGACGGAATTGGTGGTGGAAGGAAAGGTTCAGCTGTTTTTGAATGCGGGTGATCATGAACACATGAAAGAAGCGTTTGTAAGCGTGTTGGAGGCAAAGAAATTGGAGTACGATACGGTTGTTGATATGCAAGGAGTGCAATCGTTTCGTCAAAACATGCTTACGGAAGAACCAACCAAAAATGTCACATTGGTAAGTACCGTGTGGCTTTCTGTAGTATCATCTGTAATTTTTTTAGTGTGCCTTCGTATTTTTCGCAAACACTTGAATATATGCTCGGCTAGTTTTCCTATGAGGATTATTTCACTGCGGTGGCCACAACAGATATTCTCTGCACAGTAGCTGATGTCCTCGCATGCAAACCAAGTGAACTTGCATTTTACCCTATACCTAAACTAATGATTCGTCGGGTGGGTGACCATGAAGCATACTCGGCACTACGGGCATCGGAACTTGGAGATGGTACATTGGAAGTTCGTGAAGTTCCGTTGGCAGTGAGATATATTGAGCTCTTTCTCAATACAAACTTGTTAGAAATTATGAATATGTCGATTGAAGGTAACAACAAAATTGGGCTTTATGATGGATGTAAAAATGCGATGAGAATCGCCTTAGAGCGAGCTAGTCAAAGTGCTTAAAATTTTTCCTAGCCCTAAAACTGAGTAAAATATAGGCATGTATATAGACTAAATGATTTTAATTTATTATTCTATAAGTATTGATTCATTTTCAACATCTTCTTTTGGAACAATACTGACTGTAGATATAGAATCCCCATTTCGTATATCAACCTTTTGTACGAGTACACCTGTCGCTGAACGACTTTGACAAGGAATATCATGAACCTTTTGTCGGACCATAACACCTTGAGCAGTGATGAGTAAAATTTCATCTTCTTCATTCACAACGCGAATAGTACTGATTCTGTCATTAACTCTACCGGCTTTGAATTTAATTGCTATGACACCAGAACCACCTCGTGCTGTTGTGCGAAACTCTTCAGTTTTCACGCGTTTTCCATATCCCTCAGTGGTGACGACTAGCACATATTCATCATTCTTTCGCAACACATTCATATCGGCGATTGTGTCCCCCTTTTTAAGCGTCATGGATTTAACACCACGGCTTGTTCTACCAGTCGGTCTCAATTCAGCGGCACTGTATCGCGTGGCTTGTCCTCGAGTAGATCCCAATAATATATCGTCTTTGTCGGTACATCTCTCACACCAATTAAGGCGATCACCGTCGGTCAGGGTGGCAATGATAAGTCCTCTAGACGTGAGATTCTCAAATGCAGCCAATGGCGTTTTTTTAATCCATCCATATTCTGTAGCTACAACAATATATTCATTCTTTGGAAAGTCTGAGACGGCAAGGACTGATGTAATTACATCATCTGATTTTACGGGTAAGACGGACGGAATTGGAGCACCCTTTGTCGTCCGACCACCCTCTGGAATCTGATAGGCTCGTAGGCCGTATGCTATACCGCCTTGTGTTGTCATCAACACGGTGTCGTGGTCATTACATGTAAAGCAGTGTGCCACCTCATTATCATCTGACACGGTGTTTGACGAACCCCTCTTACCTCGAGTCCCACGATTTTGAGTCTCAAACGTTTTTAGTGGCATCCTTTTGATATAGCCACCCCGAGTGACAACAATTACCGATCTCTCATTTTGTATCAAATCTATCTCAGCTTTTTCATCTTCATCAGGCAATATTTTAGTTTTGCGTGGAATGGCATATTTTTTCTTCAATTGTCCAAACTCTTCAATCATGCTCTCCCTCACAACATGATCGTTTGATAAAAGATTTTGAAGAGTTGCCTGGGTCTCCATCAAAGTAGCTCTTTCATCCCTGAGTTTGTCTCCATTTAGACGGGTTAATTGGCCGAGTTGCAATTTGAGAACAGCATCTGCTTGTGCCGAGGTTAGACTAAGCTTGGGATTGTTTGGGTTAGTAAGCGCGGCGCGTGCTGATATCTGATCAGGGGCATTTCTGACTATTGCTATGACCTAAAAAAGATTATTGGCACGGCATCAACAATTGACAGTGCGATTAAAAATAAATGGATGTTTCTTTTGATGACGCCTTTGACATATTCAATATAAACTTACTTCATCTGTGGACTCCAAGGCAACTAACAGCCCATCAACGATGTGAGCTCTATTTTCGACTTTGTCTAATTGAAACACACATTTGTTTCGTATTGTCTGGAAACGAAAATCAAGAAAGCAATCCAACGCCTCACGCAAAGTAAATCTTTGAGGCACGGTGCCACTTCCAAATAATGCTAAAAAATTGCCCGAAAATGTAGTTTGCAACGACGTCTTTTGCAACAAGTTATTCTGAACCACTGTTGCAACTGCATCTCTTTTTAACTCAATCACCATTCGTATCCCATCGCGATCACTCTCATCTCTCAAATCTGCGATTCCTTCCAATTTTTTCTCGTTTACAAGAATTGCGATACGTTCTAGCAAAGCAGCTTTGTTGACCTGATAAGGGAGCTCAGTAACAATAATTGCATTTCGTTTCTTTTTTCCTGATGAGACTTCCTCGAGGTGCATTACTGCACGCATAACTATTCCTCCATTACCAGTTGTGTATAAACTTCTGGCACCAGATTTTCCAATAATGCAAGCACCAGTCTGAAATACCGAATGGGGATATAACAATAATAAAGAATAAATTGTACCGATACAATGCGAACAATAGTACCAGATAGAACTTTACCGGAAAGTCAGGGGCTGGAATAATCTTTAACAACATTTCATCTGTCACTTCTTTCTTGTCATCATTTTGCCCCTGTACCAGCATGATACAAGCATCCAACAATTCACCCAAATTATGTGGCGGAACATTAGTAGCCATCCCAACTGCTATTCCAGCACCCCCATTCAGTAACAAAATTGGTACTTTTGCAGGCAGAACACTAGGCTCATATTCACTTCCATCAAAATTCGGTAAGAATTCCACAGTCTCCATGTTAATATCTTCCAGTAGAGTTTCAGAAGCGATACGTGTGAGGCGGCACTCAGTGTAACGCATTGCCGCTGCAGGATCGGCATCGATAGATCCGAAATTTCCATGGCCATCAATGAGTGGCGTATTTGTCGAAAATGTTTGGGCTAAGCGGACTAGGGCATCGTATACAGCGGTGTCACCGTGTGGATGGCTTTTTTGTCACAAGGTCTTTTAGTATGGAAACAGATATAATATATAATATAGGACAAACGACGTGGAATTTACTCACTATTTCCCCAATACTTCACCAACGACTCTAGCCGACTTTCTGTAACTTCCACTTGGACTCAACCCTAGCCCATTCATGGCATACAATATCCTCCTGTGCACAGGTTTCATCCCATCACGTGCATCTGGCAGAGCCCTTCCAAGTATAATACTCAAAGCATATTGCATAAAACTCGAAGAAACCTCGTCAGGTAGCTCAATTACATTTTGATTCGCTGAGAGAAGAAGATCGTTGGCTTGAGAGGCGATCTCTGCTTCAGTGAGAACAGAAGAGCTAGGATCGAAAGACCCCAAACCGTCTGTAGCTTGAATACTAGATGCTTGATGATAGCTTTGGGACTGAGGGCGGTTGGAAACTCTCCATGATAACGATAATGATGGTTGAAAGCTGTTGACTACCGTCCAAGAAACAATCGTCAACAACAGAAACAGCAATGGCCAACTGCTTGAGGATGAACTAGATCGAATTGGACGAGAACAATAACGTCGTTTTCTACCGAGGCATGGTTTTCTGTCAGTTGGGGCTACACGATGTTGTAACAATCTCATTATTTCGCCTCAATTCAATCCAGACCTGTCAATTCCACAACGTGATGGCTGATTGGCTGATGACGTGATGACCTCCCGACCACCATTGTTTCATCTCTCTATGTCTCTGTTTCTTTCTCAAAAGAATGAAACAGACAGAGAGAGAGAAAGAGAGAGAAAAACAAAAACATACTATAGGTAGTAGAACGATAGTTTAATAGTGGAGTTTGTATAGCAGTTTTGACAGGCGGGAATTCTTAACGTAAGTGGTTCTAACAGGCATTTTGCCGGCCAGTCACATGGCCGAAAATGGCTAAAATTTAAATCGCTAGAATGACCCACAATATTCCGTCTCAGGGCGATTCTAGAAATGGGTATTTTTGGTCGGATCCGACCGAAAAGTAGGATAAAAGCAGGATTTCGAGTAGGATGTTGGAGTCAAATCCTACCAACATGGGTCAGATCCGACTTTTCAACAATAAGGTGAAAAAATATACAGTAATTGT
>JALLAW010000748.1:0-11433 GCA_036939535.1 Cyclotella kingstonii | reverse complement strand
GTTTGGAGTGACGTTTTTCGTAATTTTTTTCGTCCTACCTCTCCATCCTACCTTGAAGGTAGGATCCTACCTCTGTCTAGAACGACCCTAAAAAGCCAGAGTAGTATGTATAAGTGATAATTTGCTAGTGTGGTGGAAACCTATGTTGCAAAGATTTCTTGTGGTTTCTCTCTCCGTTTAATTTCCCCTTTCTCTGATTGAATACATGTCGAAGAGCCGATACGACATATCCGTCTTCTCTAACCGCCATGTTTCGGCTTAAGAAAAACTTTGGCACATGGGTGGTAGAACTGCATTTGATTGACCATTACTTTTTCTCCTTCCTTCCTCAGACACTCATTCGAGTGAGTGCTTGTCGACATATGAGATTCTCATTCCTATTTCTGTGTCACTTACTCCATTTTAGTCCTTCTCTTGATGGCAGTTAGTCATCCAACCATGAGCGGTCCACTAGCAAGAAGCGCTCACATGCGCATGAAGATGAAGAGGGAGAGGGGATCTAAGTCGAACTCCAGCACGTCAGCGTCGCCATCGTCGAAAACTTCCCCAGCAATTGAAACTGGCTCTCCCGTGCATCACCTCGCCCCCCATGGCGAATCCTCTCCGCCGTCTGATCATCATATTCAACCTGAGCAATCCTACGATTCACAAGAAATACCGAGTCACTCTCATCGGCGTAGAGTCCATGGAGGAATCAACTCTCTGCAGACATTGCACGACCATGTGGTTCACCACTCTTTGGCTCCCGCTGCCGCGTGCGAAGGACCATTTCCACAGAGTTCTCATGTTCCTCCCATAGAATGCAATCAACAATTTCACCCTGTTGCAGCCTTGAGAGCTACGGCAGCCTCTCCGGCGATGCTGCCTAGTGATGCCGATATTGACACCGCCACACGCTATAGAGGAACTTACACTCACAACTTGCTGCGTCCACGTGACGAACGATTGGCAAGTCGCTCTCGAAGAAACTATGACGGTTTTGTAGGACATGATAGCTACGAATCAATGGAGGAAGACTATTCGCATGGGCAAGAGCCACTGCAGGGGAGGCCATATCCGGATCCATCAAGAAGTCATCTGCAGGAAGCATTCGATCCGTTTTCTCCATCGCCACTAACCATTCCTCATCATAACAATCTTATAACAATGGTATCTTCACCTCACGATCAACATTTATCATCAAACCATTGGGATGTCGAACAGGAGGAACACTATCACGTACAGGCTCATTATACTCAACCAAATCGGGTGCAGGTGCCGTCACAGTTTGCGAGGCAGGGTGATCATGCTCGGACAATTCACAATTCGCAATATGCTGAAAGTAATCAGGAAGAAGAATATATTGTCCATAGTCCAAATCACAACGATGAAAGTCAAATGATGGATGTTGAAGGGGGTGATAATTTGCTATATCACCATGACAATCACTTTGAACAGGAATATGCCAATCCAGAAGAAGATCATCCCGTCAGCACGCATGAGAGTAATGATTACAATGAACAGCTTCATTCTGAACAGTCAGAGGAAGATTGTGAGAGGGATGAGATGATTCCCCCACTCATTAAAAATTGGAACAACGAGTATGAAGATGACCATGTCCCAATAGGGGAATCCTCCAGTCAGACGATTGATTCTGAAAGAGCCTTGTATGGCTCCCCTACTCGCAAAAAGGAAAGTACCAAATTGAAAAAAAAGAAACATTCCAAGAAAGAACCACGTTTTATCATTCATAATGTTGATAATGCAGAATTACTGAAAAAGAAATCCAAGCATACTGGAAAATCAGATTTACGATATGCGATTCATAATCCACCACAAGCTGAGGAACATGAGAGTGAAATTTTAAGAAGAAAAAATGGCAGCGTGAGAGGACACAGCCTCAAATATCATGGTTTAGTTGCAACTGCGGAACGATATGCCAAGGGAAACATGTTAGATAGCGAGTATGAGTACAGAGATCCAAATTTGTTGAATTATCCATTTCAGAAGAAAGTTGTAATTGATCCTCACGAGCAAATAGTAAGACAGGAAAAGGAATCTTTCAAAAAGAGTCAATCACAACACCCTTCTACTGACGCTGAAACTTCGAGGAAGATAGTGCTACCACAAAGAATTGGAGTATCGCGATCAATTGATGATGACGTTGATAATATCAGACGAATCAATTCTTCCAAATCATGGGATACCGCAACTGAAAACGCTACGAAAAGCATGTATTTCAATAACAGGAGTTATCATGGGAAAAAGCAACATGAAATATGGAATGCTGACGAGTACGATGATGGGAATAATAATAGGTTATTGCCTCATCACCAGTTCATAGGAGCGTCGAAATCGTGGGATTATGATGTAGGCTCCGCCTATGACCAAGTTGTTAATCTGTTTGAAAAAGATCCTTTTGAAGTCAATGGTATCGAATCTAAGAATGAAGCAATGGGTTGGGAAAAAGAAATCGCTGAGTCGAAGAAAAACGAAAAATGGAACGACGTTTCCGTTGAAGAAACTTCTGCTTCGCGTCAAGAAAAAGTGAGGCCTTGGAAAAAGAAAGACAACGTTAATATACCACTACTTTTTGAAGCTGAACTCAGGCAAAGTGATGTATCTGATTACGAAGATGATGATAGCATCTTTGCTTTTGAGCACAAGTCAAAGGAAGAAAAGAGCGTAGAACAGCCTCCAATAGAGACAAATGCTGAAGATATCTTCAATAAGATTACCAAAGGTTTAAAGCAAGCGGATAAGACGAAAAATAGAGCTTTGGGGAAAGAAAGTGTCGAAAGCGGCCAATTGGCACTAAACGCGCACCATTCGGAATATCCACCTGAAGCAAGCAAAGCACCAGGGAATAACAAAAATGTAGTTTTTGCAATGGAGAAAGACAATACAATACATACATATCTTGTTGAAGATAGCCTTTCAGAATCATCAAACTTCGAAGAGCTGCAGGAGGAGGAGGAGGAAGAAGAAGAGGAAGAAAACGAGGAGCTCAATACAGAAGAATATCAAGAGAATCTTTTCAAGGATAAATCATCCAATACCACAATAGATGTTAAACCAAATGATGAAGGTAGAACAGTCAATGGAAACATTGTCTTAAAGAAGATGAAAGATGCGGCACCGACTGTAAGTCCCTATGGACTCATGCTTATTTAAATCAATTGTATTCTTTCAATTCAATTCAATTCATCTTGATACATTTTCTTATACGACTCCTTTTATCTGAAAATAGAACAAGATGAACAATCATGAAGAGATCTCGCTAAAGAGCGAGGAGTCTAATTTTACTCATGGAGATTCGACCATAGGGAGCAGTTTCAAAAGTGGACGTAGTGCTACCAGTGAACGAGAATGGACTCTTTTAGAGCATGTTGATAATGCTATGAGTGCCGTAGCGGCTTCACTGGGCGGGCTTCTTAAAGGTCCCCCCAAGATGGAAGAGAACAAGTCGCTGACAACAGATCAAGATGATACTACAAATGGACAGTCTACCTTGCCGAGTGCTGGCACTGAACAATCTAGTGGCTGGTTTGGTTTTATGGAAAATGTACTATTTCCTACAAAGGAAGTAACTAATGTAAGTTTAAGTTCATTAATTATCATCGGAATAGTAACTTATCCTCATCAGTGCTTTATGAATATATGCCTTTTATTAGGAGGGTGATGCTGATAGATCAATCCTTAGTGATACTGAGACTCAAAACACAGGAAACGAAAGACAAACGAAGTCCGGTGACTATTTTGAAGATTCTTATGCAGATGACAACGAAGAAGATGCAGGTGCATATCTTCTTCAACAAGCACTTGCAGCTTCAAGAGCAGTTCATCATTTTCATGGTCTTGAATATGATGAGACCCATGATATCGACGTTTTGACTGATGTACAGTTTGTAGTAATGACTGTTTCACTTCCACTTGGGCGTAAGTTTTCATGACTTTCCTGATCGTGCGCAGTTTATACGAAATAATTCTTTAGCCAACTTTCATTCTTTTCATTAGTTCTTTTTCAAGAACACGAAGTTGGGGTTTGGGTATCAAGAGTCGTACCAGAAGGCAACGGAGCGAAGAAAGATGTTAAATATGGTGACCAACTTACAGCAATAGGTGGCAAAACCGTAGTGCATGCTTCATTAGATGAAATTGCATCAATTGTATCTAGCACACCTAAAGGAGATGGCGTTGAGCTTTCTTTCCTGAGGTACATCGGTCCTTTGCGGCCAGTGCCTGAAGCTATAACTCAAGAAGGGTTTGAGGTGACAGATTCATCTGTAATGAGGAATAAGTTGCCACGGTCACCGAAGTCGCCACGGTCGCCACGGTCGCCACAGTCACCGAAGTCACCACGGTCACCAAAGTCGCCACGGTCATCTCCCCCTAGGGTCGATTCCAAGTCTAACTTGTTCAAAAGCAATTCCTTGTTCTCCCTGTCTACTGGATCACCTAGGAGTACTAGTGGAGATGCCACGAAAACTATAAATAAGAAGTCTAGCCCTAATCGCATATCCTGTCAACAATCCAGTCCAATCCATCCATCAAGCTCCAATTCTAATCCAGCCGGTGTCTTACATCCAACGTCTAGCCCAACCCGTACATCTGAACTGAAGCATTTGATCACTCATCCCTACAGTCTGAAGGCTGACACAACTAAAAGTAAAAAGCAATCATCAAGTCAATTAAGTCCGAATGACACAATTGAAGATACTGAGAACAATTCTATCGTTCTTTTACCACCTTCTCATGATCATGTAACTAAGCCAAAGAAGAAATCAATGTTGGGAAAAATGTTGCCGTTCAAATTAAAGAAATAAGTGTCTTAATTTTTCATATTTTTATACTGCTTAACACTTAAAGAAACTACTTTACCTTCACATCTTATCTATTTGCTTGAAAATCGATCAATGTAATAAGACTCGTATTCACAATCTCACTTAAGTATATTCTTCGAAAACAAAAAATGTGCAATACAAATCTTTAGATAATAGTTTTATAAAGCTTTGTGAACAAATGAACTCGCTCTATTGGAATCTAAAGTACTGCATTCCTTATTGTAGGCTAAATGAAAAGTAATACACATTGCATTCATAGAGGTGGTGGAGGTAATATCATAGGACCATCGAAGTCCCAGTCACTATCCGACCCATCATCTTCGCCAGCCAGCCAATCATTAGCTTTGGATACATTTTTTAGATCACCACGTATTACAGGTTTGTCTCTTGTTTTGATTCTAGGACTAGAAGATACTACCCTATTCGTCATGCCCTCAATCAATCCTAAACTGTTAGAAAGTTTGCTGTTCTCGGCGACATTCGTACGACTATTTTTTTCTGATTGAACTTTATTCACATTATGTTGAAAAGTATGAACAAACTGAGTTGGTAAAGATGATGGCTTTCGCATTTTGGAATAAAATTTAGAAGGTGAAGCTAATGAATGCCTAGCTGAAATTGCTGTTATGGAAGACAAAGGGCGTTTTACAGGGTTTGATATTGTTTCATCATGGTAATCAATCACTCTTTGCATGCAAGATGACTGTTCATATTCATCATGAGAATCACAAACTTCTATTTCTGACTCGTCGTCACGTGAAATGCGCCCAGGAAAGCCTCGTCTAGTTTTCAACTGGTTCGTTCCCTGCACCATGGACCTTTCACTTTGTCTTCGTTTTTTGCTTTGTTTGACATTAGAATATGCTGATGACGTATGCCTTGCAGAAAGTGTCACATTGGAGGTCGAATTCCGTCTAGTCGATCCTAGATCGACTTTTTCTGGGTAATCAAGACTATGCACGCCTGATGATTGGCTATATTCATCAGAAAATTCACCATCTCTAACATCTGACTCGGTGCACTGTGATTTCCGCCGATTAGAGTTTTCTATTAGACTGGAATGTTCATTTTCTTGAAAAAATGTTCTTCTACTTTCTTGTTGATTTTTGCTTCGCTGCGCATAAGAATAAAATGCTGACAGTCTTGGCCTTTCTTGTCGAGAACGACCTTTCATGGACTTTTGCGATGAATATTGGTGTTCACCAGCGTAATTATCTGCAGAAGTGTCGGAACAATAGGGTGACTGCTTTCTTACTGACTTTCGCGTCAAAGTAGATTCAGAGTCATACGAATGAGAAGAAAATTCAGAATTTTGAGGATATTTGAAAATATCTGCTCCTTTGGATGCGAATACTGAATCTATCTCTTCGATTCGTTTTTCTATCACTCTCATCCGTTCACTCATCATCTTAGCTTCCAATTCAAGACGTCCAAATTCAGTCAATTTCTTTTGGTATTGTCTCTTTGCAAGTACAATGTCAACTTTGTCTCGATTTTGAGCACGAATAGAAGGAGGTATATCTAGATCATCAAGCTCTTCGAACATCTGAAGGGGAGCGATAGCTGAAGAAGGATGACTTCGACCCAGACATTGGGAAGTCATATCTTTGGATAATGATTGCAAAACACTATTAGAATGGGGGCATTGATTTTTTGTGAGTAATGTCTGTGAAGGTAATAAAGCCGATTCTACTACACCATGATGCAACTGAAGAAGGGAATTTGTAGTAGGTTCCTTGTTTACGCTGTGGAACTGTTGTGTTTGTTGTACACCTGAATTAGGAGGTGTATCAAGCTCGGTACGAAGATGCAATGATGAGCTTGCACTCAACTCTAACTGCGAGGAACTAGAAGTGAACACAGAAGAGACATCCGCACGCTTCTGTTTCAGAATTACTGTATCCAAAGAAGATGGGGACTTGGTGATGATACTTGGAGAGGAGAGCGCTTGAGATAAAGTATCATGATCAGAGGGAGCTGGTGATGTTGAATTCATCCCGGTCTGGGTTTCTTTGTTGAAATGTACGATTTCAGTAGTCGTGCAACCATTTCCGGAAGAGGAATCATAATCACTTTTATTCTGTGCGGACTCCTTAGCTTTTTCAATAAGGTGTGAACTATCATCTTTAGGATCCTCCCTCAGAACAGTAAAATCTTCATCATTTGAGAGAGAGTACAATAGTTCATTGCGATTCCGAGAGTCAATATTTAGTGATGGTGCACTGCAATTTAACGGAACAGGCGTTGATAATGTGACCGATGTAGCACTTATTCCTTCACTCTTTTCTCCTGTACCGACAGACTTCACAGATTCTAAAACTGCATTTGATGCGCTTCTTTCCAACCGACTTTTGTCCACGTTTTCAAGAAGTTGCTCATTCGATTTCGACACTGACGTACTAACTGTAGTTCTTGAAGAGGCACTTAGCCGCTTATCCTCCAAACAAGAGATACTATCACTTTGGGTTGAGTATAGCTTTGAGTCACGACGTAGAGACAGGGGGGGAATTAAAGTTGAATTTCGATTGGAATCAGTAGGTTTTTTCGCTGAGTCCGTCTCCGTCAGTTTCTCTTGAGTAGCATCTAGATCTATTGCCTCACTCATATTTATTGAATCTAATTTTATTTTGCTTCTTTTCAATGCGGCTTTCTTGGCTCTTTCAATAGATCGCTGATGCTGTTTCACTAACTTATCCTCAAGTTCCTGGTGGGTAATTGTCACAGTTTCCGTTGTTTGATGCTTTTTACCAGTCTGACCCATTGAACACGGCTGTTCCAATATGAACAAAGAGGAGGACTGCTTACGACCTCTACATTTCTTAATTTTTCCCGCGACTGGCTTCGACTTATTAATATCTCTCGCGTCAACATGACATAACTCAAATGATTCTTCGTGAATTGGTGATTGGTTAATTGTAGAAGAACTCAATCGCTTTTCATTTGATTGAAATGATGATGCAGCATCCTTAGGAGTAGATGAGTTTGACAATTGTTTTGATTCGGTTTTCAACGGATCTTTGTATCCAGGAGCGTTTATATGCTGCTTATTCGGTGCCGTTGTAGTGATTTGTCTCTCATCAGAAGAGCCTAAAGATCGCTTATATTTTGCAGATTTGTCACTCTCAATATTTTGAGTTAATTCTTTTTCTCTTTCAATATCCCAAATAAATCCTGCTCCTTCGAGCATGATAATTCTTTCTCGTGTCATATTTGATTTTTTATTTTGTTTCAACAATCGATAGTGGTCCCGCTGTAATTGCACCCAGTTTTCAAGTAACGGAGACGAAAGGTGACTCCTCCATTTATTAAAATTCTCGAACCAATTATCTTTTCCTTTATCTCGAAGAACTCTAGAAGAGTTTTCTGTAGATCCCAATATTTCACCTTTGGTAGTTTGAGGGTATTTTGCTGAGGTGCACATAGTTTTTCCTAAATTATCCAATACTGATGAACTACTATTCCCTCTACTCTTTGCTAAGCTGTGCAGAGTTGCCTCTGCAGACGATCTGTTTATCGCAGTCAATCGTCGTTTCTTCAATCTATTTTCGATGTTAGGTGAGTCACTTTTTGTGGGAGTCAATAAAATATTTGCAATAGCATTTCCATGAGATGTGGGTGAGATGACACCACGCTTCTTTCCAGACATATTTTTGCTTGGTGACCTCACGTTAGTCTCCTGCCTTTTCATTTCAAAATTAGAGGAAATAGGCGGCGAATACGTGAGGAAAGGTACCACCATTTCTTGAGTCGATGATTGCTTTGTGGAAGTTGGTATCGTACTATTAACTGAATTAAGATGGACGATGGGAGATGAATTTACATTCATTTTTCAACGGAATTCTTTTGAAACAGCTTCTCTTGTCACTGGGGCATATCACATCTCTTGACAGGCAAAGATCTTCACAATGAAAATGCCATGGTTATTGGGCAACACTCCATCAGCTCTTCCATCTACCCCATCGTAGTTTTCAGGTGCAACTGGCGGAACAACATAATCAGAAGATATTACGTTATGTGAAGCGGATGGGGAAATGGTCAATCGACGCAAAGTGTTGAATCGTTGAACACAGGACACAGGGAGAACCGCACTTCAGAAACTCGAGTCAAAAATTACATTGCATGCGTTGTTTGTGGAATTTTTTTCTCACAACTTCTCTCAAAAAATGGTCTCTTTCTAGCGCTATCGAAATTTGACCAAACTTTATTTACTCAAATTTTTCCAAGATCTGTGGAAAACAGCTAAAAACCCCTTTCTCAACTGTAAATTTCATGTCAGATCATTCTAAGTGGGCATCACAAGTATTACATATCCTTGATGTTTGTGAATAAGCTCTGAGCATATTTAAAAATCTTTGACCTCACATATATGGCACACTTTTGTGTGTTTCTACTTTACTTTTAAGTCATTCCCCAACCTCACATCACATTGACATGAGTCGCAAGTCACCTATTCCTCAAGCTCAACCTCTTCTTTCCCACTTAGCCCTGGTGCCTTTAATGCCATCCTGACATTGGCAGACCCACTCCTAGTCAGACTCCAAAAACAATCAAGGACCAGGGTTTACTGTCAATGAAGTACATTATATGCTCAAGCTCATCAGTTGAATGATGCCATTCAAAATTAGCGACAGCCCGAAATTCTCAATTCCCTCAGATACAGCATTCAGGTAAGATGATCTCTTAAATTGAAACTTCTTGTGAACCAGTTTAAAGAAACTGGATCAACTGAGCAGTGTTGGGATGTCAAATTGGCAACTGAAATAAGCAGGAGGATGGGAAATGAATGCAGTGGTTCACCCTGTTGAGAATGAACTGACTACTTCTCCCAAAAATAATCTTACATAGGTAAAAACATACTAAGCCTATGTAGAACCTACAGAAAAGGAAAACAGTATGACCAAGACGACAAGAGATTGTTTAGAAGTGGAAAAGAAACAGGAATGGGGTCTACCAATTATAACATAGTCATACCTACACCTAGTTAACTTGACAGCAAAACAGAAGCAGGAGACTGGGAATTCTCAATAAACAAACATTGGCTATCTCACATAACAAGTAGAATAAATTTACAGAGGAATTAAAAGTTGCAAATCAACAACAATACAATGAAGACATGGATATTGGGAGAGAAGCAAAGCAACCAAAGGAAGACTTGCTCAATATGGATTCTATAGAAGAAGTGATGGAAGAGACGACAGGAAAAGGATGATTTATCCAGAGAAAACTGGTGATATCAGGATATTTGTTACCTATAAAGCCAAATCAGGGAAAATCATTAGGTAGAAAAGGAGAAAGAAAAAAATCAGAGACAACAAGATTATGAAAAGGAACCAAGGGAAGAGAAAAAGCAAAACAAGTCCAGTTCCATAAAAGAGATAATTCTCCAGAATTCTATAAATCTAAAGGAGTAATTGATTTTGCCATTAGAGTAAATGAACCATTGAATGAGAGAAAGCATAGATAAACAACCACGCGCTGTCAACATTGAGAGCTAGCAAAAGAGCTACCAATCATTCAAAAGGTGGCAGTGTCACGAGAGTCACAATGGCATAGAAGTACATCACTACATGAAGGAAGTAATAGAATCCACAGTTCAAGAAGAGATAGGAGACAGATTTACTTTAGCTCATGATGCACCAATAATGGTGAATGACCTGGGTGGGAGAGTAAGACTCCTACAAGATGATGAGCTAGCAAAGTAGATTATTTGGGGACACTGTAATCCATCAGAGGAACTAGAAGACGCTACTAAGCTTTTTCTAAAAGAAATCAGGAAGATAGGAAGCTACTGAAAGACAAATCAATCTTTGAAATTCAAAACTTCCTTGTAACACAAGATGACATAAGGTCATACTGGTCCTAGGCCAAAGAGTCCACCTCGTTGTTTTTGTTTGGCATACATTATGGATGATAGTACCAATATATAAATGGGGGCTATTTAAAATTAGTCAGCACCTGTTTACGTGAAGTTACCTATTTGAAAATTGTTGTTCGACAATATATAATAGCTAATGCGGGTTATGAGCCCAATTTTCCAAGCTTCAGTTTATGTTTTAATTGCCTAAATTTTGGTCTTTCTCTCTTGAGTCGCTCGTTGTCATCATCACATTTCTTTGGAAAGACTCCCGCAAATATCGATTTGATCCATGCTAATTTTGTCTTCAATCAAGATTTCCATCAACATGGTGCAGTGGCGGCTGGTGGGGAGTTCCGTCGGCTTGGTGCAGTGGCAGCCAGTGCGGGGCTCCGTTGGCTTGGTGCAGAGGCGGCCGGTGAGGGCTTCCGTCGGCCAATGTGGTGTTCTTTCAGCTTTACACATTGCCATCCAGTGCGGCTTGTGCGGAGTTCCATCAGCTATAAATTAGCAATTTATAAATGGTCAATTGTATCAAGTAGCAATTTATAAATAGTCAGACGAATTTGCAAATAGCTCAATTTTAGCGATCGCTTATGTATATGTTAGGGCGATTTTACACATGAAAATCGTATGTATAATAAACGCACCATTATACATATTTGACTTGCGCTGTTTATTTTATATATTGGTTTTAAGTCTGAGCTCATTGTACAAAATGATCTCAAAAAATTGAAATCTAATCTACACATGAAA
>JALLAW010000747.1:0-11430 GCA_036939535.1 Cyclotella kingstonii | reverse complement strand
TGCAAGTTGAGAAGAGAATCCGAATTCCAATCCAGCGGAGAAACACACCATAGCTAACTGGGATATTTTCAATTGCATATTTATGAATGAAAGAATCACATCTTTGATAAAGAAGGATAGTAACAAGTATTCAAACAAGTCAACTGATGTTGTATTCATCAGGAAATTTGGAAGAACTGGATGAGTATTTGGGATGCACAGAAGTCTTTGATGGCAAATCCCATCATGTCTCCACTCATTGTAGACACGTCCATAGGGAGTGTGATCATGTAGAGGGACATTCTCTGGAGCTGGAGAGTTGTCATCACCATCATGGAGCTCCTCAACATCAACTGTTGTTAGTCTGTTATAGGTAAACTGAAAGTTCTCAATAGCCTATTGGAGGAGAATTGGAATTGAAGGCAAAGCGACATCATCATCATCATCACGATTGTTATGTTGGTCATAGATTTTGGAGGGCGGCCATCCATTGACATTGGGGCAGTAGCGACCATTACCTGAAAGCTCAATGTGACAATCTCCTTCCATCATCTCATCGCACTGTAAGATGTATGTAGTGAGATTTTTCCATTTTTTATCGTGATTTTACAACCTAGAATGATACACATATCAAATCGCTTGTTTCTGTTCATGTTTGGATACAGGCGCTTAATATCTCGCTTGGGTTTTGCTATGCGAGCCAACACAGAAACAATGGCTCCATTGCAACAAGAGATTTTTGTTAGTGTACCATACTGTATGATTTTATGAGAGTGTCCAATTTGAGCAAACGAAAAAGTATGAAGGAACACTCATTAAGATCTGCGACTCAATGTAGGATTCCTCTTTAAGTGACTAATCACTTGTTGAAATAACAAAGATTTTATTCATTAATATGATATGGTTTGACTAGATCAAAGTAGAGACTGAATTCATTATAAAAGAATGAACTCAGCAAGCTCGTCAAATATCCATAAAGATATTGTAATGCCATTCTTAATTTATCATCACAGTGTCCGTAAACGTGTATTTATATAAGCATTATGCCAATTATGAGCGACCAAAGGTCAACTTGCCATCTCAACAAATTACAGATGCCATTGTTATCTTTACGGTAGGCCACCTCCTATCTCCAAATATCATTTATAAAGGTATTATAATGCAATTCTCAATACATCATCACAGTATCCGTTAATATTTGTTGATGCAAGTATTCTATCAATTTTAGGAGCGATCAAAGATCGAATTGCCAACCAACTGACATTTATAAAGGTGTTGCAATGCAATTCTTAATTTATCATCACAGTATCCGTGAATATGTGTTGATGCATTCTATCAATGATAGGAGCATCAAATGCTGACTTGCCAATCTTAACAAATTAAATATGCCATTGTTATCTTTACAGTAGGCCACATCAAACCTCCAAATATCATTTATGAAGGTATTATAATGCAATTCTCAATAAATCATCACAGTATCTGTAAATGTTTGTTGATGCACGCATTCTATCAATGTTTGGAGCAATCAAAGGTCGACTTGCCAATCTCAACAAATTATAGATGCCATTGTTATCTTTACAGTAGGCCACCTCCTACCTCCAAACATCACTTATAAAAGTATTATAATGAAATTCTGAATTTGTCATCACAGTATCTGTGAATGCTTGTTGATGCACGCATTGTATCAATGTTAGGAGCAACCAAAGGTCTAATTGCAAATCTTGATAAAGTACAGTTGCCATGCTATCTCCACAGCAGGCCACCTCCTACATCAAACTGACATTTATAAAGGTATTAAATTGGACATCTTAATTTATCATCATAGTTTCCGTGAATATTTGTTGATACATGCATTCTATCAATTTTAGGAGCAACCAAAAAGTCGAATTGCCAGTCTTGATAATTGCAGTTGCCATAGCTATCGCCACAGTAGGCCACCTCCTACCTCCAACTATCATTTATAAAGGTATTGCAATGCAATTATTAATATATCATCATAGTATTCGTAAATGTTTAATGATGCAAGCATTCTATCAATTTTAGGAGGGAGCAGAGGTCGAATTGCCAATCTCAACAAAGTACAGTTGCCATTGCTATTTCCACAGCTGGCCACCAACTATCATTTTTAAAGGTATAAAATTGCATTCCAGAATATATCATTACAGTATCCATAAATATTTATTGATGCAAGCATTCCATCAATTTTAAAAGCGACCAATAGACGAATTGCTAATCTCAACAAATTAAAGTTCCCATACTTATCTCCGCAGCTGCCCACCTCCCACCTCCAACTATCATTAATAAAGGTATTGTAATGCAATTATTAATTTATCATCACAGTATCTGTAAATATTTATTGATGCAAACATTCTATCAATTTTAAAAGTGACCAAAGGTCAAATTGCCAGTCTCGACAACTCTCTTGCTCTATTGTATGCTTGTGGGATATCCCACACTAAGGTTCATACCAACTTGTGTCAATTGTAGTTTCTCACAGGAGTCACCTTGGCGACAGATAGATTGTGAACAGGCATAGACGAGTTCTACATGTATGGAAAGCTCTTTTTAAGTTCTATTCATTCATAAACATCTCATTTAGGGTTTCTGGAGGAAATAAGAAAACATGAATTACATAAATTGATTCCAAGTTTTACCACTAGAAATAGACCTTAGTACCGCTGGTGACTATTGTACTAACAATATAATACTCTATAACCATATTAAGTCATAAGGAAGAAAAGGAAATCACTTGATTTCAATTATACTAGCTTTATCACTGTATGTCAATTTGTATTTTTCAATAACTTGTTTTCAATATTTTTCTGTACATAATATCTTCCAAAACTAATACTAAATGAAGATAATTTGAATAGATATTTCAATTAAGTTTTCTTAAAATATATCAATCTAAATTAAGAATAATTTAATAGCCACAAGATACTTTCATATGATCAACAAACAAATATCTTTATTAATCGTTTATCATCATACATTATCTACTTGAAATAAAGGGTTTTCAAATAAAGAAAGCTGATATTCCATTTGACAATTAATATAGTATGGTGTACTACATTGGTATCCCATATCAGTTTCAAAACGCTCTCCATACTCCAAGTAGTTTTGTAATCCTATCTTACATATACTACCATGCCATAAGGAAATGTTCCATACGATCAACAAATATCACATGTCATCATGTTCATTCCCACTTCGTAGGAAAATCCACTTGTTTTACATTTATAACTCCAAAACAGCTTAGAATACCCCATTGCAAGTTGAAAGTCAGTGCTATGAACTGATAGCAGACAATCATCACTAGTATTTTCTATGATTCAATTTCACAAATAAAATTTGGGATGAAAAAGTATGATGCTAATTATTGTAGAAGTGAAATGAAAGGATGGTTTTTCAATGTATTTCACTCACAACAAGAAAACTCGTTTTAAAGAAGGATTCAATGTAAGGCCAGTTCCACTTTGTTATCGTATTTGGGTTTACATTTTCCAACAACTGTGAGTGAGTTTTATTATTTTCGAGATAGAGATAGATAATAGCTATTTCATACAGGAAGTGTCATAATTGAGGCTCAGAAGGCAATAAGTTATGCTTCTGTAGCATTTTCCATGCTTTAGCTGCAACTTTTGCTTATACATCAAATAAGCCTCTGAATCTGATGTCTTCAGGCAAACTTTTATCAAGAGTGACTGCTTTATTTCTTTTGTCACTCATTACTTCATTTTTTCTAATTAAGTACCGTCTGATGAAGGGTGTTTGTTGGGAAATGAAGATTCATAATGTAACAAAGTAGATTGTTTATTTGTTTGAGAGTCATCAAATATTGTTTGTACTTCTCAACTCTGATTCCCTTAGTGTCCAAAAATACAGAATTGAGTTGCAATCATATTGCACTATACCATGCAATACTTGTTTAGTTGACTGCTGTTTTGTTGTAGAAATTCATACATTTTAGAAACTGCTTTTATCAACACATCTCTTGACAAAGCTCCTCCAATTTCAAATTTGTTAATAAGCTCCAACATTTTCAAGATAGTATGCCCAAGTTAGTACACCTAGGTAATTGAATTTGTTTATTTTTTATTTTTGCATGTTTTGTGCCTTTTTACTCACAACAGATTCATTTATGGAACTCCTTCACCAGATTGTGGCACTGAGCTGACTCAAACATCAATCCCTCAAGCTATAGACCTCAAACAGAGGTGAAACTTTGTCAGAGCGTACTTCATAGTGTTGTTAAAAACATAATGATTTGCAGACAATGTGAGCTATTTCCTGTGTGTCATTGCCATAGCTCGTCAATCATTGTAAAGTGTGTTGCATACTAAAGGAGAGGAGGATAAGGGTGCATAATATCCAAGAGAGAGTCATCGTGCAAAACTTGTACCTAAATAATGCCTAAAACTGTTCCTAGGGTCAAATCTTTTGAAAACTTTGAATCTTCTAAGTACACCAATTGTACCTAAATGATACCTCTAGAGACTGTTCTAGAGTTGAATCTTCTGAAAACTTTTTATCGTCTGAAAACGTCCAATTTTCAAAACTTTGATCTTCTGAAACATACTATACTGGACATCAAATGCCATACATTACCTAGAGACTGATTCAGAGTTGAAACTATACATGTGAATATGCATCATGCAGAGACATTTCCTAGAATTGAATCTCCAGTACTGTAAACACATAGTGAGACATCTCTAACTAGGTACCACTATTAAAGCATTGTGAGACTTACCTACCTACCACCATAGACATTGTGAAACTTACTTACTTATCACTATACATAATGTGATCCACACTAGCTTTTGATTTTAATGTTTAACATTTGAAAACAAGTAATTCAATAAAGACAAGGAATAATTACTACAACAAAGGTGATAAAACACATGTTGGTTACACAAATAATGATAGTTATGGAAACATGAGTTGAGGAAATGGCTATGGATTTTTGAATAAATCACATAATTGCAATAATACCAATACTTTGAAACAAACTGATTTGAAAATTTTTCCTCACTCAGAAAAAGGCACCCATGATTCAAGGATGAATCAGAACTTCTGAAAACATATATTGGCACAAGTTTACTTGATGAAGATGTAAAACTCTCAATTAACTTTGCAGGTATTACTCTAACAGCCATAGAGAGAGCTCAGATAAAGTTTGAAGATGAAGAATTTTTATCATCCAAGGTTTTGAGAGGATGTGATAAATCTAAATATGCAAGCCTGTTGAACGAGCTAACTTCACAATATTCAATTGGAAATGATCAACATCCAAAAACTATTGAGGATGTTGTTGGTGTTTTAGATGTTCATCCATGGGATGCAAAGTATCATGAAAATAAAATGAAAGATAAGGAAAATAAAAAGAAAGAGATGAAAGAAAGCATTGCAAAGAATCACACTGATAATGAAATTACTTTTGCACAACAGAAACATCTGTTTGTTATTGCTGTGGTAAAAAAGGTCATAAAAGTACTGTTCTATTCAGAAGTTTGATTGCTGGATTCATAATAGATTACCTTTCTCTTCATTGACCAACATGTGATCTTTGATTACTATCAATATGAAACAGACTTGAATACATGATTTACTCCAAGCATTCTAAATATACTTTGATAGGCACATGAGATGTTAAGAAAAGATCATTCTAGAGCGACTCTAATTGGATCAAAGTTGAAGCTAAAATCTTGATAGCTGGTGATGACCTTCTGTGCTTCAGTTTATGAGTGCTTTTCCTAAACTAAAAAGATTAGTGGTCTCAAAACTGCTGAATCCTTAAGATATTTTAGTGAGAAGAAACCTTTGAGATTTTTGTGTAATCAAGTACATGCAAGGAAGCTTATGTAATTGTGGCAGTAGTGGACCCTGGATGAAATTAATCAACTCTGGCTTAAGCTGTTCAACAGGAATAATGATATGAAATTTGCAATGGTATAGTATCTCACAGAATCAAATGCATCAATTTGCATACATGCATCATTTTGCATACATGCATCATTTTGCATACATGCATCATCATTTATTGCAAGAGTTGGATCATTCAATCTCCAAGTTTTGAAGAGTTCAATAACATGATATCTTCGTCAGAAACAGGATTTTAGAATGTCTAGAGATTTATCATGCCCCATCGTTTACCATCTATGTTCTAAGAATGGATGATATATCATACAGTTTAATGGAAAAGATTTATTGAAGTGTAACATGCACATGACAATTTTATCAATCAAAAGTTCTTCCATTTGGGGAATGATGAACAATTTCTATTGAGTGGGTAGTAGAGTGGTAGAAAATATTTCAAGATAAATCAAGTAAATTATTAACTGCATATAATGAGGCAATTTATAAACAGTACTTAACGAGAGTTACTCAAAATTGAAACAATATATATTTTTCGCTTATCAAAAAACTATACTTGACAAGAAATCAATTACATAAAAGTTATGATCACACGTTTGGATAACTCATTTATTGCTGTAGGAAATCGGCATGCATACATCAAGTTCGATATCCTAAATGTAGATCCTTCCGTGTCCAGCCCGATAACACATTTCCCAGATTTATCTACGAGTGCGAACTACAGCATCCAGCATTGTCTTTTCTCAACCTATATTTCGATTGGAACAAAGTTGTCTCTCTAGCAACCACAACCACGAGCCTCGTCCAAGTTAGCAGGCGCTTGTGACAACTTAATATCAATAACATTCGGTCCACTAGCAGCACCTGCCCCATTGGCTGAATCCGGACTTCCAGGCAAACTTGTCGCTAGCTTCCGAAACAAACTTTTGACATTGTATCCCGCCTTTGCACTACACTCCATAAATAGTAATCCATCTTTTGAGGCTTTTTCTTCTCCCTCTTCTGTAGATACTTGACGTTTGTCATTGCCTAAATCTGTCTTGTTCCCCACGAGACAAATAACAACATCACTTCCTCGTTCGGCACGAACATCTTCCATCCATTTGGTGGTATTGAGAAATGAGGCCCGGTTGGTAACATCATAAACAACAACGGCAACACTCGAATCCCGAATGTAGGAAGGAATGAGAGATCGGAAGCGTTCCTGCCCCGCAGTGTCCCAAAGCTGCAATCTCACAGTCCGATCCTCTAGATACATGGTTTTTGAAAGGAAGTCGATTCCAATAGTGGCCTGATAGTGTCTATCAAAGTTGTCATACATGAATCGTGTAATGATGGAAGTTTTGCCAACGGATTGATCCCCTAGAAAGACGAGCTTGTACTTTGCAAGTGGGGCTAACGTGCTCCCTGTTCCAGAAACGCCCGCATTCTTTTTGGTAGGAGAAGATGTAGTGGAAGGAGGGCGTGCTGCTGTGGCTACTGCTGATGTAGCGTCACTCATGATGACAGTTGTTTAACAATAAATTGAAAATTTCACTAGTTTCACCACTGTGAGACAGTTTGTTTGAGTGACAGACGATCTATTAGGAATTAGAAGTGACAGATATGTTTGTATTATTTGAGTGAAGAGTTGATTAAGGGATGAGAGAAAGTAGAGTGAATCAATTTGAAAAAGAAGAGGGGACAGCAATGACATGGATTGAAAGTAGCACAGAAAATCATCATTGAATCCAACAAGGATCAGCAGAGAAAATGTATTCTACTTCATTGAGGTACCATTAACATTCCACATTGTGTCAGGACCCCTCAAAAATACTGTAGAAGCATGACAAGATTCCATCAGCATGCAAAGTGAGTCTTTGTAGAAACTTGTTGTGCCATGGCCACTCCGACGTTGCTAAAAGCTCTGCAACGAGCGGCAAGCGCTGAATGAAACCAAGCACTAGCTCGATAGTTAGTCGAATGATGTCACTCACGAAGGTGCAGTTGATTGTTGGTCCGACTTGGTCGTGTATTTGGTACCAGTTCGATGGGGAGCGCAAGGAGAGAAGGGACACTGACGGTATGATATGGTTCTATTGTGGGAGTATAGTACCATACATAGTACGATGACTATAATAAAACGTCGCAGGACCATGTACTAGTAGTACTCATATAGAAAAATGTACTTATGTATATCAAATTATAGAATAGTAGTAGGAGTATAGTACTCCTACTACAGGAGGAGGAGTAGGTACTATAGTACTATATCATAGTCTCACAAAAGAGGTAAACATATCCTGAGAAAGACGACAAGTTGGTGAATTGGTGGAGACAATCAGGCCAACATGGTACAATATACTCATACCATTCACACAAAAAGCATGTGACCATTATGATATTATTTCAATTTATCTCACAAACTAGACTGTGTCATTCATCCAATGGAACTTTCTGACACTGTAACTTTGATAAGTGGAGATCCTCCCAATTGACCCGGTAACATTTTTCTTGTTGGTATTCCTCCCAATTGAGCAAGTAAAGTCATGGACGTTGCATCAAGCAGTTGTCCAATGACTTTTCTGCCTTCCTTGTCCATATCTGGTACAGATGCTGCCGTGATTTGAAAAGCCCCGGCATAAGCTTCATCATCCTTCACAAATGGCCCATTCCCATACCCAATGCCATCTCTTGGTACTGAAATCAAACCAGCGACATCATGCTTTCGGGCAGTTGTTTCATTTTTGACCAACTCAAGACGGCTACCATTTGGCCGTGGTTGTGAAACAAACTCTTCTGGTGCTTTTGCCTTGTGAATGTATTTTGCATATGCCACCTTTTGACTTGGTATACCAAACTCCAGTCGTTCCTCTGGCTGGATAAATGTGAGAGACCCACAACCCTGTCCAATGCGTACAGGTGCACCTAGTAACAAATTTTGGCTCGTGACCAATCCTGATCCACAAAGATCCACCATTTCTTTCACTAGCTCCGGACATTTGTTTCCATACAGACCAATCCGTAAAACATCTATCACAGCCGTACTTCCTGTTCCGATCGTGAGTGTTAGCTGGACCAAATCTGTAACTTTCAAGTCATCAACAAGGGTTGGAATAGGTTTTCCCTCCATAGGTGTATCTCTGACGCGCCCATTCGGACCACTGGACAACACAAAAATATTGAAGGTGACCAAGACAAACAATCCAACAATCTAATATTGACTACTATAACGATTTCCCAGAATAGTATCCACTTACCATTGAGCATCTCGCGCATCACATCTTTGAGTTCCACCCCAATTCCAACCAACGGCGCCATCGAGCTGAATGAGTCAATGCAACAGAGAAACAACGAAAACTTGTATCAGACGACTGCTCATCAAACATACAAGTTATTGTGGCATTGTTGCTCCATCAACAGTTTAAGAAACAAACCTCAAACGTTTCCAGACAATTTCCCTCTTGACGACATCGCATTTCTCCCGTTCCAACGGCTCGTTGAACAGGTACCGATGCAGAATTCGATACACGTGGGAATAGTAGAGAGGTAGAGGTCGAAACGAGTATGGAGGAGAACAATCTGCGATCGGACTGAGTCAGCCGAGTTGGTATCGTCGTGGTCCGGAGCGTATCTTCATGGTGAGCGTGGGGAGAGAGTGATAATACTGATGGTATCAACGTAGAAGATACAGCAAGGATCAATGAGCGTCTCATCCTCATCATGTGCTGCCAATCCCATACCAACTCTTTCTGGTTGCATCTCTAGAGAGAGTTGACGTCATCGGTACCTCCAACCTAGAAAAAATGATTTCCCATTATACTCCTACTCCTACTGTATAGTACTCCTACTATCTTCCATAGGAGAACAAAAATTAGTATGGTAAAGATGACTACTCCTACCATACACTGATCTTTTTGTCCGTCCTACGTCGAGGATTCTCTCGAGAGAGGCTCTCACTCAGAGAGAAAGAGAGAGACAGAAAAGTCTTCTTCCAGTCACACGTTCAAGTTGAAGCTCAGCCAACTTCTGACCGTATCCCTACTGAATGTCGGACACCGATCGGACGCACCAACAGCATTGTACTCCTACTATAATATTTATGTAAAATAACGTAATGCTTCATCACTTTTCATTATCTTCTATTATCACACATCTCTCATCTCATGAAAGATATGCATCCAACTGACACTGCCAGTGTCATCATTCCAATATTTACAGCAGTAACTGCAATACTTGCACTTCGATGGCTGATCCGATCATCACATTCGTCTCGAAACAAAGATGTCGTCGACAGTATAAAAAAATCCAGTCATGATAGTATCCAGACAAACTTGAATAAGGAGAACCAATTACGAAATGTTTTTTCTGTCCAACAAAAGCCTCCCTTTCATTTAGGACATGCTAACAAGAATCAATCAGGAAATAGACCATTTGGATCATCTTACTATTATGCTCATAACAATCCCAATTCCAAAGGAGGTTACACGGATGGACTGCGAACGGAGGATTATCGAATGAATCGGCCCAAGCTTTTGGCTAGAGCTGGTGTGCCTGTGAATGAGGATTACTGTGAGAGAGAAGTTGACGGAGGGAACAGTAGCTTTTCCAGCATAAGCTGCCATCAAAAGGATGCAGATGAGCACCAAAGGAAGATATCTACAACTTCAACTCCCATATCTCGATATCTTTGGGATGATGATTTCCTGGGAAATTTCGTAAGAATTCACATCGATAGCTTGCCTGTATCTTCCTGTCAGATGATGGCATGGAAGGATGCATCGATTTTGAAAGAACGTGTCGAAGTCCGCTTGATAGGTGAGCGAAAGGAAGGTTTATTTGTTGGAGTAACTAGCCAGAGTGAAAAGAAATATCATCTTCACATTCCCAAAATGTATGGAGAAGCTGAATCAGTCAAGGCCATCGTCAAAAAGCAAAAATTAGTAATCAAAATCACGAAAAAGAAACGATTGAGGCTAGATTCTGAGCTATATCTGTTTAGCAGAGCTTGGCTAGTGTTGTCTGAATTCTGGGAAAAATATATATTGGGAAGGGAAGCTAACGGGATGTGCACATCAGTGCCTTGGCCTCAACTTCATGCATCCTCTAAGTCTGAATGAAAAAATGATGGAAATTTATTCCTTGCTTGAACACATACCTTAAAAATGAAGCAATGAATACAGCTTGATTGGTCACAACTTGAAACGAGTTAGAAAATGAGGCATAACAATCGAATGGGTACTCCACAACTACCTAGGTATTATAATGAGATATTTTAGACGACCCCGTACAATATCTGTGACATAGCATGGTACAAATAATGCAGGTAATAGTTCTATGGCTGCCTTGTAGTCTGGAACGGAGCAATTCAGTAATACAGCTATTACAGAAACAATCTTCGATTGCTAGACATTTTTAGAATGGTGCTGGAAAATCTACTATGAAGCAGGTCATTAAAAATTGTTATTTTTGAGACAGTAGTAAGGATGAACATGAGCTGTAACAATGGAATTCTAGTGTACACATCACCACCTAAGTAATATCACTATCGAAACAAATGTGATCAAAGCTTCCATTGCAAAACAAAATATGAGACATGAA
>JALLAW010000746.1:0-11435 GCA_036939535.1 Cyclotella kingstonii | reverse complement strand
TTTTTCATCCTACCTCAGATCCTACCTTGGAGGTAGGATCCTACCTCTGTCTAGAGAACAGCTCTTAGGAATGTCCTTTTTGAATGTTGGCAACATTTGTAACCAGTGCCTTAGATTGCCATCATTGGGTCTACTGATACTCACCATTAGTTTTCAATTACAGAGATAGTCTTCCGTCATCTTTACATTATCTTCCATTTATCATCACGGCTTATTTAATTTTTCTACCGTTTCGGAACATCCGGCTCCCATGTAGAGACACTGACATTGAAAATCTGTACCATACTACCGACCCACATCGACGATACTCGAGCATAGAATCAGTCGTTTGGTTCCTCACCATCGGCGACAAAAAGGATCAGTTTGGAAGAGAATCAACTCGGCTGTCTGCGTTCGGCACGGCTGATAGTAATCATGACATTGATATCTGACTTTTCATACCAGTTTTTAAATGTGTTCAGGTGCGAAAAGAAAGAAATCAGCGGAGAAGTCTCCTCATGAAAACATTCGAGGTTAGTGCTAATGATGTGAGAATGAAGTGGCGAACATCACCAACTTAAACTAACTTCAGTTCTTAACTTGCGTCAAATTATAATAAACAAGCATCCGAAAAGCGCCTTCGTCGTCCAAGAGACCCAAATTCTTGGTCAAGCTCGATCCCAACCCTTCGCTCGAATATATTATGTCTTGGTATGTCCTACCCATGCGTTCCCACGGTACTTCATAAGTTTGGATTAGGAACGGACGTTCTTCTGAACTACCCTGAGCCTTCCGTAGAACAGGCCATCGAATTAGTGCGCCGAGATATTTTGAATGAAATTGATGGGAGAGACTTAGCTAGAGTCAAGGCTTTAGAGGCGAATAATGACTTAACTGTGTACACTGTGAGTAAGGAATTGGGAGCGAAGTATTATTTGAACAGGCATATACATTTTGACTTTAACAATAAGAGTTTCATCAAGTGCATGAAGAGTAGATGGGGAAACACAATTAAATTCCGACAGGTGTGTGATATTTCCATTGGTATAATACTGTTTATTTGAACCAATCATCTGTATCATTTGCATCATTAATTTCGACTCAGGTAATTCTAGACTATTATTGGTCTCCTTCTGGTTCATGGGCAATGAAACACTGGAAACGCAATTTCTTCAATGAAGTCATCCCCGATTTCGTCTATCAAAATATGCTCAATTATGGGAATTTGGAAAAAGATACTCTCTATATATCAGCGTCAGGGAACAACTTCGATGAAGATTACGTTACATCAACTGCAGCAGCTGTATATCTTCCCTTTTGTGAGAATTGCTTCGTGAATGTAATTTCATGCTATGACAACTTGTCAAAAGTGTTTACTATTTCATTTTTGACGAAGTGTCAACTTGAAGAGCATACTCTTTGGAAGGCGACTAATACTATACCTGCTTCATCAATGCGATATTGGCTTGCGAAGACAATTGACCAAGAAGAACTCTACTGCAAATTAACCCGCCAAAACATTAAGTATGGCATAGATAGTCCTTATGTGTCCAAAAAGGATTTGTTACTTGTCTATGACAGATTGCAAGATGCAGCTAGTACGCGTATGATAAAGCTTACTGCGCTTAGACATTTCCATCCAGAATACAAGAGAATATCAAAGTCGACCATACTAACTCTTGGATTAGACAAAGGAGGATACGTAGGCCTTAAAAGATCGGTTCAATCCTAATCTAGTTGCGTTAGAATAATTTCCTTTCACTTTTCATACAGTTTGTCAGATAGGTGATATTTCATAATTGTGCACGCAATTCTATTGGCGTTTCACTTTTAAACGAAGTTCATTTAAATTCTAATTGCACTGTCTTGACCCCCTTCCCAGTCTGATGAAGAGCACCGTAGATCCTTCCAGTGTCAGACAAATTTTTATTTCAATGGATTCATTGTCGATAATTTGTGTCAATGATTGAAATAGCCTTGTCTTGTATAAAATCGATTCTATTTTAACTTTGGAATTAGGATAGGACATGTTAACTCAAGAAATTGCAGTCTTTTTGGTGTCATCTATTGCTATTTTTGCATCCTCCACCAATTTCATCAGCTGCCCACGCTCTAGAGAAGGAACAAGTCCAGGAGAACCAGTAAAAAGTCCACCGATGCTGATACCTCCAACGAACACGTGAGGTAAAGAACTCTGTCCAGTTATTTCTAGAAGTGCATTTCGCTTGGCAGGCTCTCTTATCAAGCCTGGAATCCACTCTAAGCCTAGACTAATCTCTCGAAATTTTATCCCACAATTTTCCAATAAGGCCGTGGCCTCGGAGCAAAATGGAGAGTATTCATATGTATCTTCAATGTATGAAAATGAAAAAGGTAGTAAGATAATGATGCAGTGAGACAGGTGAATATGAGGAAAAGAATAACTCACAGATGACCACAGGTTCAGATGAAATCTCTTCATAAATGCTTGCTTTCGCTTCAGCTATGTCACTGTTATATTCAAATTCGTTATCTCTGTATGAACCAGCTTGCAGAGGTGCAATAATTCTGTACAATGGCTTAAGAAGAGGCGTGATAATTGCTGATATCGTCTGTAACAACTCATTTGGAGGTGTCCACAAAGCGTAAGTCTTGTACAAATATGAAATGATATCTTTGCTATCTTGAATTTTGACTCCAGTATTTGAATCAATAAAATAGGGACACTGTGAAGATCCACCCGAGGCATTTGCCAATTCATTTCTCCGCGGTGAGCCTTTCCCGGCAGATCTAAGCTCATACACAAGATCCAGCTCAGTTAACACTTCGCGGACGAGTCGACAGAACTGGTTCCCTATGGTTGCATAGCGAATTCATAGATTTTTTGTGAGGAAGGTCCGAGAAAGAAGCTTGATTAATGATTCCGCAAGACCTTTCGACTTACCCTCATATGAATATAGCACTAGGGGAGCTTGTGGTCTTGGAAGATTAAATGAACTAGATGCTGCACTACAGACGTTACTTCCGCGACCAAAACGTAATAACCCCGGTAGAAACGTTCCAAACACTATTACATTATCAAGTATGACTTTCAGTCCATCGCCATTAGTATCTAATTCCTTTTCCTTGATTTCTTTCTCAGTTACAGTTGAAAACTTCTCACTCAGAAAATCCAATATGTCAAGAGCACCTACAAACTCTTTCTCACTGCCATCCATCTCAGCAACCATTGTTGGTACAGTAATGGGTCCGTTTGAGACGGCACGCGAGTTAGAGGCAGCTGGAATAACTTGCTCAATCACAAGATCTAATTCCGTAATACGCTCGCGTACAGCGCGACAATCTCTAGAATTCTCTACATCATAGAGCTTTTTAATCTTTGGAAGGTAAGGCGCGGCAGGTCCGGCCAATGATATTCTATTTGGGGAGACGGATACCCCACGTTGGAGACAGGCCATCGAGGCAAGACCAGATGTTACAATATCGATAGAGTTTGGAATAGATTGAAGCTGTGTGACATAGTTAAGGTGATGATGACCAAAATGAACGGGAACGGAGAAGCCTAGTGATACCGTCACAGTCAAAATTGCATGAAGTATAATAGACCTCATTGTTCGAAATATTACGATCATGTGAGGTTAATGAAGTTGATGGATTTTACCAAATTGAGTACCATAGTTGTCGGACAATAAACATCAGCGTTCGATTAAGGGCCGTTCGAGACAGAGGTACTATACTATATATTTTTGGTCGGATCCTACCGAAAAGTAGGATCTCATGCTAGGTAAGTATAGTATAGTACACACTCCTACTCCTACTATACAGTGTGTTGAGCCTCCAAAAGTAGGTACAATACCATTCCTACCTACTTGCAGTTGAGAATACCCACTGTCATGCTTGCTGCTCTTCAGACTATGAAATGATGATGAAACGAGTGACAGCCACCCTCGTTTCTTAGATTAGTTGTTTAACTCTCAAAGGACATGCTGCTTTCACCTTCACTCAAAACCACACTGCTTCTATCTAGCGCCATTGAAATCAATTCCAGTGAGATGCACCTTGCATTTCCCTTCCCTTCTACTTCATTGATGAGTTTTGTAATTAGACCATCAAATATTGTGCGTTTCAGCAAGGGCTTCCAGAAAAAATCCTTATTCTCATCTCAAACAAGTGAAGTACATTTCAAGAGAACTCATTTATGGCCAGAGAGGCACTTTCGAATCATGTCATCACTTGGAAATAACGAATGCAACAGTGGCGATCAAACCAAAGTTACCGACAGTCAAAGATCTCTCACAGAATTACTGGCAAATCAACTCGTTCACACTGAAAAATCTTCTCTTCACCCAATGAAGTTATGCATCGCAATAGCTGGTGGAGGGTCGAATTCGGCATCGGCAATAGCCTCCATCCCTGGTGCTTCCTCTATATTATTAGAAACGATTGTGACATACGATCGACACTCTTTTGCAGACTTTGTCTCCCAAAATTTGAACAAGGACAGAGAACATGGGGGATTTATTCATTGGATGGAAGGAATGGAGTCGATGGAGGAAGAAAGTATGCATTCTTCAACGGATGACACATCCTCCAGCAGCAGTGGTCCGTTTCGCTTTTGTTCGCGTCAGGCTGCTATCCTTCTATCTCGCTCCGCACTCCATCGCTCTCTTCAGCTATCTCCAAGTTTACAAGATAGATGTCTTCATTGCGTAGGAGTGGGCTGTACTTCCTCTTTGGTAGGTTCGGTTGCTTCGAATGGTGATGATTCTGAAAGAAAGAATGTCAGAAAAAGTCGAGCATTTATTGCATGCAGCACGTTGAAAGAAGGAACAGTAGTGTGGGAAGTGCAGTTGTCGTCAGATAATAACCTGCATGAAGTCATTGGTGTGCGCAATGAACCAAATAGAATGGAATCGACACGACAACATCAGTATCTGGACATGAAGCAAAGTCGTCCTCATGAAATACCGATTCAGATGAGGAGATCACGTGCTCAAGAGGAAGCTCTAATATCGAACCTCATCCTCCTTAGACTATTGAAACACTTTGACACATTAAGTGAAATCCAAATATCAGACTGCAGCCAGCCGATTATGTCTCAGATCTTGGATAGAGAGGGAGATACTATCACTGAAACATGGTACAAAAAGACAAATGAAAGCAGTACCACTTGTCAAAGTAGCACTCCATCACAATCACCAGCCACTGGGGCTCTTCAAATAATTGAAAATTCATCAAATATTGTTTTGGTCCTACCAACATATACTAATGAACACATATTGCCAAAGAATAACCTACAGCAACAACGTTATCAAATGAAAACTTTGCTTTCTGATAAAGATATACCCTTCTCACAAGACTTCCTCATAGTACCTGGAAGCTTCAATCCTCCTCACATAGGTCACATGCGCTTGGCTAATGCAGCAGTATCAGCGTTACGAAGAATGCGCCTACAAGAGGGGATGGAAAATAACTTTGACAGGCATAATGGGCTTTCCACTAGCTCTTCCTTTTCGTCTTTGACATCTTCTCAGTCTACCTCATCATCAGTGTTGATCAATATGTGGCACGCTGTAAACAATCATTTAGAAGAACATCATGATCCCACTGTCCTTTTTGAAATGAGTGTTACCAATGTTGACAAGCCTCCTATTAACCCAGAGGAAGTAGAACGACGGCTTAATTTATTTCTTCAACTACCCCTATCAGAGATGCCAAAAGATTGGGGTGTTATCCTGACAAATGCACCTTTATTTTCACGGAAAGCAAGCATATTGAATGATTTTATTGTAGGCAATATCTCAGGCGGACGAAAGATGACATTTGTCATAGGTACTGATACCATGATGAGAATCATCAACCCTAAATATTATGGAGACAGCCTGATAAATATGACTCAAGCACTCATGGAAATGAAGGATAAGGGTGTCCATTTTATAGTTGGTGGTAGATTAGAGCAGGGGATTCAAAATGGGTAAGTGTTTACCCTGTTGTCATTCAATCGTTTGTATGAAATCCCTAATACAAATGCTATTTCAGAGCAAAGTTTGTGAGTGGTAGGGATGAAATTAAGTCCATCCCATACAACTTGCAGCAAATGTTTACTTTGCTTGAAGAAGAAAACTTTCGTGTTGACATAAGTAGCACAGAGTTGAGGAAAAAGATTCTAAAGGATTGATTGACAAGAAATGCCTGCAATATCTTTTTTGAAAACTTTCAATTTGTCCATGTATGACTCTGACTAATAGTTTACACAGTTGACAAAGTTTTCAATAGCATTGCCTAGAGCTACACTAGACACTTATATTTCTTATTCCTTAATGCATCATTTGTTTCCACCGAAATCATCATGAGAAATCACTTCACCCTTTCAAAACTCTGTTGGCCTATTTTTCTAGCATAACATTGAAATGATACAAGATATTCATTGCAGCAGAAACATATCTATTCCATTTTCTGCAATAATTTGATTTTTTCACTAATTTGCTGTGACCAGGACCTCTTTCCATCTTTTTCTAAAGAGGCAGCTTTTTGATAATTTTGATGTTCTGAATCCATCAATTTCAGCACACTTGCAAACTTGCATTGACACCTTTCAGTTCAATCTGCAAGTTTTTACTGATGAATTTTCCTTACCATTTGATGGAAAATTTGCATTCCCTCATACAACTAAAGTTTTTCTTCTCCACCAGTTGAATTCCTTACTACTTATTCATATGCTCTCTCAAGTAAACATTTTCTATCTTAGTCTCTAGAATCTATGAGCACTGTGAAATTCTATGACAGATATTTCATTTTTCAGAACAAATTTTACATTATCCTAAAAGAAAACAAAATTGCTTGTTTTGACTAAAGGAACATGTTTATTCAAAGTCATGATGTCATGTGTTTTTCCTGTACATTGTTTTACTTCCTTCATACGATTGTTATATCCAGCCTAATGATGAGATTTCTTCTTTGGCCACTCTTTGACTTTATGATTTAAGTTTGATGGATTTACGCAACAAATTGTTTTCTTTGCTTTATCATTGTGAACAACTGTAGAAAAATAGGGTTCCTACTAGAATCAACAGCAACAACTAAGTAGCTTTTGAAATATATCACTTGGATTCATTTCATTATCTCTCTCAATTTCTTGCACAATAAATTTACACCTGCACCCATACCACCTGTAGCAATTAAAGATATGAATTCGTATCCTTTTGACTTTGTGATAAGATTGGTGCAAAAGAAATAAACCCTTTGTTCATTATTGTGTAGTTTCAATTTATCTTGAACACATGTCTGTCATTTATTATTATAGATTGCTTCTAGGATGGTAGTATTGATCTTGATGTTGATTGGTGATATGCATTTTTGTGGGAAAAATGAGGATACTTTTAATCTTCTCTTTTTATCATTATCATTTTTCAATATCATATGATTGAAAGGTAAACATTTCTCAATATGCTTTTTATATTCAGTGGAAGAGGACCAACTTTTGAATTAACAAATTTACAAAGCGTATACAATCATTTTGAGATTCTTTGGAACTGGTTCCTCTTGAATCTTTTGAATTGTGGTAGTAATGTCACGATTGCATTTTCTTCAAATATAGAGTGTGATGCAAGAGATGATAAACTTTTCATAACTTGCATACTTACTGTCTTGACATAAAACGATGATTCATTTTGCTTGACTTTCAAATTGCTCCAACATAATATCCTTGATTTCAAATTCAATTCAAGACCCTCATAAAAATTCTCATGAGCTTGTTGAAGAACAATGCCAAGCATTTGAGCCATGCAAGGATGTCTATTCATATAAATATAGCGTCTAGGCTGAAGCTTCTTGTATTTTAACATGCTTTCATTGTAATTGGGATTAATTTTCTATAGATTTTTTATTTTGACCTGTAGTAACAGATGAACCACATTGATAGAAGAATGTCTGATTCCTTTCTCCCCATTCTTTGCCCTCACTGACTAGTTGTAGCACATGAATATATGCTGATGGTGATGTTTCACAAGCAATTATAGAGTACTTCCAAACACAATCTTGAATGAGTTCAAATATTGATGAATTTTTACACAACGTAATGAACCCAATTTCTATAGTAGTAAAAACTCTTGTTTTTTGTCTCTTCTTTCTTGCAATGTGAACTTCATTCCTTTTCTTTTTATTTCCCTCTTGTTTATCTCTCCCATTAGAGAGATTAAGCTATAGTTGTATCTTTATTTGTACTTGTACTTGCTGCTGAATTTGTGGTCATACTCCTACTGTGTTTCCTGTATTGGTATTTTTAAGTATTCTACTACATGTAGAAATACAAGTACAAAGAAATATCATGAATTTTCAAAAGCTCTACTTAAACTTTCACTTGTATTTGTATGGCTACTCCTACTTCAAAACTTGGAGTCTACTCTCATCTACCATGAAATGGGATACTACGGACCACTCTCATGCAATCAGCAGCACATAACATAATCAAGCAGACATTACCATAAACCCTGGCTCACAAGATCACTATTACTAACCAAGAACTTAAAGACGCAATGCGTCTGAAGAAGTATCTCATGTGATTCCTCCTGAGCATACAGTTTTTCAGTTCTTCTATCATGTGAAGGGCAACAAACTTTACATAAGTGATGACACTGTAATTGGTATTTGCAGGAGTTGTAATTCCTTGGGGGTGGACACAGCAATCAAAATGCTACTGTTAAAGAGGTTCCTTTTGACAAACGAGATAGTAATTAATGAACAGCTTTTCCTCAATCTGGAGGAAATCAATGTGTTTGAATTCAAGCGGCATTTCCACTGCAACAAAGAGGATGTGAAAATGATAATTATTTACTTGGGACAAGCAGATGTATTTAATCACCACACCACATAGTGATAGAATAACAAATTTTGACTATGTATTATTCATTGGCTACTTTGTCATCCAAATCAGTTGATGATTTACAATATTAATTCAGCCAGTGTGAAAGTGCATTTTCTTGAATCTTCTGCTTTACAAAGGGCAAAAGTTTTGAGAAGGTCAAAGGAGGAATTCTATTCCACAATCCTACAGTCGCTGAGTTCAACACCTTTGCAAGTGCATAAAATTCAAAGAGTGTATCTGATTGCATAAGGTATTTGTAGTGATTGATACGCAAAAATATCAAATTTTCAGACCTGATATGCGTCAACAATCAATTTACCCTGGATATAAAAAAATCATTGTCAATTGTCATACTTTAGAGGCACCAAATGGAGTATTTCTACATTTTTGGGGGGACAATGGAAGGCGAGATGATTCATATCATTTTTACGACATAATTCTACACTTTCTACCTTCAAATCATTGGGGGTTCCACTTATCTAAACATTGATGTGATGATTAGCATTCATAAGGACGTGCAGCCACCATATCTAGATGATTATTTAGCTAATGTGCATGAATTAAATTAATTATTCATCTTATAAGAGTCATGATTCATTAAAGATAGTATTCGTGTTTAATTGTTAAACTCAATAATATAATGTTCATTTATTAAGTTATTATCAATTGTACCTACCCTCGAAGTCCTTTTCAAGCTCCATGTCTATGCCTTTCACTTCAAAAGCAATCATTTGTTGCTTTGATTCAATAACTTTATTTTGATTGTTGTCTTCTTGCTGATGAAAAGTGCATTCTTCCTGAAACTTCTCATGCCGTTTCCTAAATTACCATTATTCTCGAAACTTCTACACGTCAAGATCAAACCTTTTCAAATCCAACTCCATATTTTTAACTCATACAAGATGAACTCCCCATCAGATGAATGCTTTTTGGATGAAAAATTCAATATCCCCATAGACATATGTGAGTTTTCAAACATTTCATCTCTCACCAATTACCACTGCTTTCCCTCCATGAATAATGGTCACACTTGTGCTGACTAGTACCTTCTCTCTTTTCACTAATTCTTTCTCCTTACTCGTGTCCAAACCTACCCTGGCTTTCTCTGCTAAAACCATGCTACTATTGGAGCAAGACCTCTAACTGCTGACTCTTGCGATCATCTTCATCACCAACATTTTCAGCACTAGCAGTTGCCTCTTCTTTTGCTCGTTGAGAGAGATACACACTTTTAATCCTGTTAATATCCTATCTGACTGCAGTTTTTGATGGCAAGGAGTATAAGCACCATAGTGTCCAATCACCTCAAGAATATGGATCTCACATCTCTCTTTCCATGGTTGGGGTTTTGAAGCAGCAGTTCCATCAACGCAGCGTTTGTCTGATCGAAAGTTTTGTCGATGATAAGATCAATAGCATCAATGACTTATAAGAAGATGTTTTCCTCTTCTGGAGCGGTAACAACATTGAGATCAATGTTGTTGATGGTAAGAACAGTGCTGTTGGACATGCTGTAAAGTAGTGGGGGGAGATGATTAGAAGTACCACTAGTGAGGGATAGAGTCTTAATCCAGATACACGATAGGATTTTCCTACTTGTCACGCGACAGAGAAATTGACTTGTCATGACAAATGTAGTGTCTGTACTGATACTCCTACCAGTTCTGGGCAACCAGAGCTTCCCAAAATTTCTAGTTGCCTCTTAAAAAATGACTTGAATTCATTGACATTAATTGTATAAGTGCAAGTATAAGTACAATTATTAATTATCAAGGTTAATCTCGATAATGCTCTCACCAGTCAATTCTGTAGAGCATACAGTATCAACTTGAGGAGATACAACTATTCAAGTGAACTTGTAGGGAAGACAGTTCAAAATTGGAAGTCTCTTTGGCTAAGGCTCAGTGTTGGACTCAGTACAGCAATCAGAATCAATTGAAGAATCTAACCTAAAAGTAGTGTCTATAGCGGAGATTATCATTGTCATTGCTAATCAAGATTATTATACATCAAAATTAAGTGTATTCTCGTCTGTTTTTGAAACTTCAATTTCCAAAAGATTTGGAAATTCACGGGAAGGTAAGATCATTTTGAGAATTAGGACATGATTTTGAGTAAACTAATCTAGAAAGTATGGCGCTATGTGGCGAAGGGAGAGTATCATGTGATACCTACCCCTGGTTGTGCCTTTGGTACTTATTTCCAGTCCCCACAAAAATGGTTTGATCGTTATTAGTGCAAACTTGTTTGAAATATGACCAAAAGTCGAAACGTGTCATACGAAGTATCTCCAGTGTACTGTTCCGTTATTGAACAAGGGTCCACTTATCGGAACATCTATCATTGTGAGCTTGTAGCGCAGTCCTCAAATAACTTCTATCCCATTCTTCCGAGCAACAAACTCTGCGCCAAAGTAACAAAATCGATCGTGGGCTGCTTCTTGGAGACCCAGTTCATGCAGGCTATATTCATGTAGATCAGGAACCCTGTACGTGATCATCTGGTGGTTTTGTCTCAAGCATGGTCGCTATCATCGAATATGCGCAACTCAACATCCTTGCCTAGTGTCGCTGGTGCATTGAGAGGGATGGCTTCTTTTATGTCGACATAGACA
>JALLAW010000745.1:0-11434 GCA_036939535.1 Cyclotella kingstonii | reverse complement strand
ACTAGTCGTCTACAAAAATACACTAGCTTTAGTCATCAGGACGCTCGGTCCTGCAGGGTACCACTCCTCTCCTACCAGGCCCTTCGAAAAATAGCCACACCACTATGACAAGTAACTACGTCAGCAAAATCTAGTGAAAGATACTTATTGCTGACGTTGTAACAAAGACGCCGACCATTGAATACGACACAAACTCGTGTCACACACCTCTCTCACAATCTCTCATCCTTTGTATTGGACACTTCCTCCCTCTTTCTCCCCACTATCAGACAACTATGGTACTCAATCCACACAAGCTCGGGGTGCACAAAATCCTGAAGCATATTCCACTGAATGCCCTGTTTGATGCTCCTGCCAAAGCACGACTTCGAAAGGCGATCAATATTGCGGATTTGCGTTTATGTGCCAAGCAACGCGCTCACAAGGTCAGTTCGCTTGCCAACACGGATCACTTCTATTTTCAAATGAATTGCTTCTTATGAAAAAGCTGCTTTGTGATATCTGCTAAAAAATTAGATGGTCTTCGACTACCTTGATGCTGGAGCCGATGACGAAATCTCTCTCCGCCGTAATAAAGATGCGTACAGCGAATTAGAGATGCACTTCCACATTCTCTCCGGCCTCAAACCGCCACTCGACCTGCGAACTAAAATCTTTGGTCAAGACGTCAACTTGCCTTTCTTTGGTTGTCCCACTGCTGGAAATCGCATGTTTCACTGGGAGGGTGAAGCAGCCGCTGCCAGGGCTGCCAAGCATCATGGAACTCTATATGGACTGAGCTCCCTTGCAACTACAGGCATTAAGGAGATCGGAAAACTGCATGATGGTCCAAAAGTCTTTCAACTCTATGTGTGGAAGGATCGTGAGCTTGTGAAAGAGGTATTAGCCAGAGCGAAAGAAGGAGGATTTCATGCCTTGGCCCTAACTGTAGACTTCACATGGTATGGCAATCGGGAACGCGACATTCGTAATGACTTTTCCATTCCTCCCAAATATTCCCTGAATCAAATGATTGAAGCCATTAAAAAACCTGCATGGACTTATGACTTCTTGTCTCACGAGCCTTACACTTATGCTTGCATCAATAAAGATGTACCTGCAGATTCTTTGGCATCATTTGTCAATAGCCAAATTGCACCCGAGTTTGACTGGAAAGATGCCGAATGGTTGCTAGGAGAATGGAACCTTCCATCGGCAGTGAAGGGAGTGTGTCGCCCAGATGATGCTATTCGTGCTGTTGAAACTGGTTTCACTACTATGTGGATCTCCAATCATGGTGCCCGACAGTTGGAGACAAGTCCTGCCACTATTGATGTGTTGCCATCAATACGTGCAGCTGTAGGACCGGACGTGGAAATTATTTTAGATGGAGGGGTGCAACGTGGGACAGATATCTGTAAGGCCCTGGCACTGGGTGCGGATGCTGTCGGAGTTGGGAAACCTTACTTGTATGGATTAGCTGCTGGCGGAACAGAAGGTGTAATAAAGGCATATGATATTTTAAAGACAGAACTAGACAGGGCGATGGGTCTGCTTGGAACGGGTACTGTGGATGAGTTGAAGAAGCGTGGGCCTGGTCTGATTAAGAAAAGACATCCTAGCAGTAGAGATTATCCTGACCGTTATGCATATGAACGTGGATATGGAGGTGGTGTGATTTAAGATCTATTTACACGCACAACCAGTGTTTAAAGAATCTCTTTTTAATTGAATATTATACCCTGTACTCATGTGTCGGCGACATGACTCCAACCAACTTCAATTTATAAAAGAAAAACTTGTACTAGTACTTATATCACTGTCTCTCCACCTCTAGTCAAAGAATGATGACACATACCTCTGCAATTCGACTTCATGTCAATTCAGGAACAAACCCACACATACCTGTAAACACCCACCAGCGTGTCACTGAGGCGTGAAATCTTTATGAATTCATAAGGCACTGCAAAGTAAGTGACCGGAAAAGCATTCTAGATTTTCAATTACTCATGATTGAACTGATCAATGTGAACATTCCAGTCTTTGTTAGAATCATTACAATCTTGAACACATCATCATCCTCATGTTACTTCGACATGAAGTTGTATATTTTCTCATTAGGCTATCAAAAAGGGTTAGTTCCTGTGCATACGTAAAACTGATAATTTTCATCAAAATATAATAATTATATCCAAATAGAATATTTCCATTGAAGTTGACAAACAGTGATTTAGGGGAAGTCCTGAAATCTTCTTCAATATCATCATTCTATGCATTCATGCTCTCTGAATTTTCATTGCAATGTTTACACTGCAACAAAAAAATACTTGACATTTCAAAATAGAGCAAACAAACAAAACGCCCAGGAAAGCCATTATTAGTTAGTATGTAAAAAAGTTGAAAGCATTTCCAAAGTTTAATCAGTAGCAGGAACATGAACCACCTAGCTCAATGCACTCAATTTTTGCCAACAATAAAAAGTGCCAATGAAACACAGGCTGTGTTCTCTGCTCTTTCTGTATTGTGATGGTTAGAGTTATTCAACATAGTATGACAGACAATGGATAAATAGTATAGAATAAAATGAGTTGTCTGGTGGGAATAGATTCCCATCAGATATAAGGAATAAATAGATTGTTGTACAGAAAAATGGCAATCGAATGACCTCTCCCCTTACTTGGCTGACCCATCATTGAGTCTTTAATATTCAATTTGCTCATGTTACATGGATGATATGTTTTGACTGGGAAGTGATGGCACAAAAGAAGAGGTTATTCTGATGAAGAACTTTCCAATGAAAATCTAAATTGACATCATTGATAACAGCTTCTGCACGTTTACATTTGATGGTTTTGCTTTCTGACTGCTTCACTATTTAAACTTTAGCTTCCATGAGAATATTGCTCTCTTGGTGCAGTTCTGACTTGCAGGAATGATTGTCTCTTTCTCATATCCAGGCTCTTCTTAAAGTCTTCCTTACTCTATATTTAAGTGTAGTACTTTGCCAGTCTATAATATGATGACATGGACCTAAAAACTAGATGTAACTTTGTGCACTGAAGTCTGTACATGATCCATATCTGTATCCTAAAAATCAAAATCGTGCTGATTTTCAAAGTGCCTGAAATCTTTTGTACAGTCATTACATTCCATTCATATTCTATTATTCATTCACAAATAGAGGGCTTTTTCAATGGTTCACTCAGTGCCATTCAATTGACACTTTTATTGCATAATCGTCCATTGAGAAATCCCACTATGATGAAAATAATAATTGCCCTCAAGCTCAAGATCAGTCACCCAAGAAATCAATAGCGACTAACAAAATATTTATGACGCAGTAGAAGATCCTGAAAACATTAAACTTTCAACAAAGGTCATAGAGCTTAGGTCATAGGTCATGGGGCATAGGGGCAAAGGGCAAAGGGCAAAGGGCAAAGGGCAAAGGGCAAAGGGCAAAGGGCAAAGAGCAAAGGGCAAAGGGCATAGGGTATTTGGTAGATGACATGGGGTAGATGTCATTGGGCAAAGGACAGAGTGCATAGGGCAGAGGACATAGGACAGAGGACAGAGTGCATAGGGCATATAGCATAGGGCATAGGGCATAGGGCATAGGGTATAGGGCATAGGGCATAGGGTATAGGGTATAGGACAGAGGACATAGGACATAGGACAGAGGGTATGTGACATAGGGTATAGGGTGTAAGGCATAGAATATAGGGTATAGGGTATAGGGTATATAGTAGATTCTAGCATATAATATAGGATATATGGCATTTGGCATAGGGTATAGGATATACCTCATAGGGCACAAGGCATTGAGATGGATCAAAGTGAAATTACTGCATAATCTACAATCTACATTTACAAAGTCATTGTGTCCTTATCTTAAAAGCAAAAATCAGGTCATCCTCAATCTAAGAAGTAAACAAAAATTGGTTCTATTCCTATGACACTCATTACAGCATTATGCTTGAGCAGCCCCAAAACTTTCTGAGGTACTGCCACACATCATTGTGTCCTTATCTTAAAAGCAAAAATCAGGTCATCCTCAATCTGAGAAGTAAACAAAAATTGGTTCTATTCCTATGACACTCATTACAGCATCATCCTTGAGCAGTCCCAACACTTTCTGAGTTACTGCCACACAATTAATGCAAATTCGCTATGGACATGTATGTGAGAATCTTTCCAAAAGCCATTTAGGTATGTGATATCATTCTATATGTACTGTTGACCAATTATAAATGTGAAATAGTGAAACATATATTTGTATATATATTTAAACTACTATGGTATGAAAACTCTTGGCACCCCCATCTATAAATAGATACTATCAGAAAATATGGTAACATTAAGAGGAAGAATACAAGTGATATGTCTTCTTGTGTGGATACATGGATCTAGATGGATAAAATTGGAGCAAAATCATCAAGTACTACTTTATATATGTTCAATCCATGGTACGTGCAATTTATATATGGCTGCATTGACTTTTGTGAGTAGCTCAATTCAAAAGCTTTTGTTATCAAGAAAGGGGTGTTGAAAGTGTTGGAAACATGACATTGGCACTTCCCACATTTATATTGTTGGTATGGAAATGATTTTTGGAGAAAAATCATTAGTGATTGTGGCACTATTGGGATTATCATAGATAAAATCCGTACAGTGCTCATGATTGCTTCATTAATAACCTTGAGTTCTTGTGATGGATAAAAATGAGAAGTAAGATAAAGTGAAAGAATTCTATCAGAAGGATCATAGCATTTGAGGGTAGCTGGAAGATAAAAGTAGTATGGGACTTGGGGCCGTGTGACACAGTCATACAACATGTACGGAGTACAATGTTTGCTTCGGAATTTGTTGCATGACATTTTGGCGACACCTGCCACAGAGTCCCCCATGAATTCGACTCGAGTAGTATTTGTTTTACATAGAGATAAAAGTACAAAACCTGTCATGCTAAAAAAATACCTGGCAACTCATAGGCTTTACTAATATTCATGACATAGTGCATTCTTTCAAAGCGTGCAAAATACATTTTTACAATTGCTCAAATTATCAATGAGGAACAGCATCACTAAAGCACCATGGAGTGAAGTTACTCTTGCTGTAGGAGGAGATATTGTTGTAAGAAGAGGATAGATGAATAAAGAAACATACAATCGCAAGCAAGATCATTTCTTTTTGCCGGAAGAGATCGCTGTGCTCACCAATTCTGCATGTTCCAACTTTTCCGCATTAGACGTTCCAGCTTCGAGAAACTTCTAGAGAAGTTCTCTCCTTACCTTCATGACAGCGATACAGATGACTAGAAGTCTCTTTACTCTTCAATTAGCAAAGAGACAAGCTGTATTGTACTCTTCGTGGATTGGCCAGAGAGTCATACTTGGACATTTGCATTGCATATAGCATCTCTTGCACTGCATTTTTTCAATTGTTCAAAAGAGGTAATAAATGGCCAGTTATAGAAGCGATTAATGAATGCTTTCAAATTAGAATAACAATCCAGGATCGAAACAAATTGAAGGTATTTTCTCAAGGATTTGGTAAATACACCAACAATGATATCCTTGGCTCTATTTCAGCCGTTGATGAATGGGTGCGTAAGACAAGAACAACATATCAAGAAGTAGAAGGCGATGTAATGACTTACCATAATCGCCATGTATGCTGTAGTATTGTAGTATTTGCTAGGTGTTTTCTTGTAGATATTCCGGCTAGACGAACGATTGAGTTGCTTGGGATATTTGCGAAGGCAAAGGTACAGTGGAAGGACCAAATCGGCCCGAGGAGTTTTATGTCATTGACGCTAAAACGTTTGTTTGTACCAACAACTTTCTGGTCGGGAAATTAGGTTCAGTAATAATTTGTTCAGCAATATGTTGTCTTGTATGAGGCAATGTAAATAAAATTACTTATTAAATTACCACATTATGTATCTAAATAGTGACAGACAAAGTCTTTTTAATTGTGCTCTTTTGTATTGTTTGTTCAACGTTGGGGTATTCTTTGGAGACCTTTTTGTATTGAACTTTCTTCTAAGCCAATTCTTCTCACTTCTCTAGAGTGAAGCTCCATAATTTTAGTATTGACCAAAACGACTTGCCTGCAAGAGAGAGAGAGAGAGAGAGAGAGAGAGAGAGAGAGAGAGAGAGAGAGAGAAAGGGAGAGAGAGAGAGATAGTAGTAGTAGTGGGTGACATCCAACCAAATGATGAGATAGATGTATTTTGAATTAAACCAACAACTATTTTGATGTACTAGGATTTATCAAAATGTCCAATGTTTGACGATCTAAATCAAGTCAACTTCGATAGACGCTCGAGGCAAAAGCAATATTTTTCCATGACACAATATGAATTCTAGAGCTTATTCATATTCGTAGTTAAAAAGAAACCACATGATGGCAATCTCTTAAGAGCTTCGAACAAATAAATTAATAGGAAGACTTGATTGTCCAATTTCTTTTTGATCTCAGCCAATTTGGGAGACTATAGATCAGAACCAACCTCATTTTGTTCCTCATATCCATGTGACAATGCACAGCTGATTACTTCTAAGCCGGATTTGTGCTGGAATTCCATCTCATGCACCTTAAGTTGGCGCTCTTCAATCTTATTAAACTCGGCTAATTTGTAGCCGAGAGTAGCACTTTGCGATGTTGTCCCACTGACAGCAAAAGGCAGAGGAGTGACTCATTACATATCCTCATCATCTAAATTATCTCCATCACTAACTGTACCTTTCTAGCAGCTCTCTGACGTTGTCTCGCCAATGCACATTCCTTTCTTTTTCTATTCAGAAATGAGGAAAATTGCTCCTACTCATTGACAGATATATTGATCGCATCAGTGTCTAATTGTATATATTTAGGTAGTGCATTCCAAAGTAGGTTGAAGTCACATGACACATATTGCAAAATAGTAAAACAGGGAAATTCCAATCCCTTTTACTTTTTCAGGAAGTCCACCAAGTCATCATGAAGGTGTTATCCATGTTGATTTCCAGGTTTTGTAATTTTTGAAACGAGACAGTCAAAATAGCTTTTCCTCCCATTTCTTTTTGATTCAGTTGTCTGGTATGTACTTGGGTAGCTTAGTTGGGTTTCGTAAAGCTACTTATTGATCTCAAAATTATTGAGTTCTCCCGCCCAAAATAGTTTCTCCCGCCCTGGCTCCAGGTGTCTCGGCAACCAAATAAAACTTGTGCTCTCTCGCCCAAAACTCGATTATCCCGCCCCAGACTTTCTTACATATCTTTCCTACGGAAGCCAATTTTTTCATATGAAGGATTTGGGTTCGCACGATCAAAAATAAATTTGTATTATGCAAACCCCTGTATCGCTTTTTCCTTTTTATGAGCCTTTGATATATATATATTTATGTCTTCTACCTGTTGTATGATAAGTGCCCCATCACGCCGTTCGCGTTGATTGCCAGCTTAAGCTGAACGCTTGAAAGTTTCCCAAGCACCTGCCCTGTGTGGACATGCTTTGAACTGCGGCAATGAAAATGACTCACTCTGTCTATCAGTTTGTTCATTAAGAGCTGTAGTAATTTACTAAGACATTATTCTTATTATCTTTCTGATCCAGTTGCCATCACGAATAGGACGCTCAGATTGACTGGGATTAAAACACCACATGTTTTTGCCAGGGTACCTATACCAGGTTCAGCAGAAATATGCATTCCCATGGTGTCATGAGTATCAGGGATGATGCACAAATCTTGGTCCTTGTTTGCAGGATCATTGAACATGGATGCCGAAATTTCATAAGGATCGGTGATACCACCAAGTCCTTCTTTGTCATCTAGTTGCAGACAAATTTTTTCAAGGAGAGCATCTGATCAAATGACAGCAGCTGCTTGATCGACTTTCAGATGAGGGAGTCACGCCAGGTCGTTGTAGGGTGTGATGCTCTAGCGAGCTGCTTCATTAGTTAATTGATTCTTCTAATCTTTTTCACCAAATTATTTTACAGACGGACGAAGATGAACAATTAGGTTTGTGAGCCAGAATTCTAATACCTCTGCGCGTTGTTCGGGAGTTGTCATGTTCCACTTTGATGACGTTTTGTAGAAGACTTGCCATTGATGGCATCGACAGATTTTAGTAGTTTCAGGTGTTTTGTCAAAAAATCCTTGTCAAGATGATCAAAAATGCCTTTTGTCTCGAGTTCTATTTAAAGAGTGATTACATTGATTTCGAAGAGAAGAGCTGGTAGCTTCAGGTTATTGGCATTGATACTTTCAACTCTGTATTTTCCGTCATGGTTGAGGTCTCAATGAGACTCTTTCAAAACTTGACACATGTGTTAAATGGAAACGGAAATTTTGCTTGTTTAGTGTCATGCGACGTGTGATACAAAAGTTTGACACTACAAAGTACAAGTCTGATGTAGTGCGATTCTAGTCTAGGCTCTATGTGCAGCATGTCGTGCAACACCTAAAGTAGTATTTTCTAAGATTTTTACTTCATTTGAAAAATGTCGCGGGAACGTGTGATGGGCCCTAACGACGTTCTAGACGGAGTTTGGATCCGACCTTGGAGAAAAAAGTCGGATCGTCTTCATTCTAAACACGAGCTAAAAATGTAGAGGTCAGATAAGGTATACCATACTATATTTTTACCTTTCATAATATAACACTCTATTTTACGTATTTAGAGATCGGCATGGCTTCTTTAATAGTAGTAATTCCGAACTCAACTATAAATTAATCCCTCTAATGGTGACGAAAAATGTATAAGTTACGCAATATTGACGTAACATTACTTACTATTGCACTAAAGTTACCCACATTTTACGCTGCCGTCTAAAACAGTCGAAAAATGTACGTAATATGTTTTTTTGTATCTTTACGTTATTTTCAAGTTAAATTTACGTACACTTTTTGGTGTCCAGCAGAAAATGGCGAAAATAAACGTAAACTTAGGTTGAAAGTATAACTTTTTGTACATTTTATGCTAATGTTACGTCATTTCTTTGCCAGCCACCAAAAGCGCAAAAAAAATTGTGCAAAAACTTCCTTAATTGTACTGATCTTTTCGCAGTTTTTTGATGAAAGGTACGCATGATTACGCCACCATAGAGAAAAGTGCGAAACATGTGCCAAATAATTAGCATTATTGACTTAAATTTTCGTCTGTTCTGCCGTGTAATGGAGACTATACTACACAAACGCTCTTTGATTGACTGGAACACAACAACATTTTTGTCATCTTAACGTAAAATTTGGGAGAATGAAGTGACAAGCCGTTTGTACACAATCACAACGCCGCATGAATAATGTGGAGCATAATGTATTCACAATTAAATTAATAGTATCCTTCATTTCTTAACAAAATTGAGAGATATTACTTAGAAGTTTTCCCCATTCTTAGAATTAGAGGTCTTGCTCTTTGTAATCTCATTCCTTTTGTTGACCTCATTCCTTTTGTTGACGTTCCAGCATAATATTTTCATTATTCAATCAATAGTATCATTCATTTATTCATGAATTTATGCGATTTTCTTTCGATTTTTTCACTGGTAGAATTAGAACTATCGCTCCTGACATCCATCCGTTGACGCTCGAAGATAATGTATTTAGAATTCATTTAATATTATCCTTCATTTCTTTATGAGCTAAAATATGTTTATTCAAAAGTTTTCCACTCGCAGAATAAATGGTATCGCATCTTACAATCTTATTCCTTCGGTTGACTTTCCTCCAATTTCTCATGGGGTTCAATTTATCTTTCTGCAAACTTTGCTTGATGTGTAAATATACTCATGTCACGAGAAGCATCAGCAATTACCAATGATGCCTCAGTTGTCTTCTTCAATGCAGTTTTTTCTTCATCTTCTTGGTTTGACCCAAAGATGAGATATTTAACAAAATAGTCATTTTCAATGAAAGTGTCATCAGGCTAATCAGCCTCGATGGCTCCTATACATTCTGGATATAAATAAGGGTGCTTTTAAAGGTAATTCACATATGTAAGCTATGGCAAAATGAGTAAGGGTAGGATAAATGAGTGCTGTATAGAGTGAAATGATTGAATGTGCCTTTCCAGGAATAGTGAATGATCACATTCATATATAGCGTGAATGAAGCAACCTCTACATCTATTTCAATGGAGGAACAAACTGAATCTGATAGAGATGTGGGGGAAGGATTGAGGTCTTCCACCATTATTATCTGTATAACATTTTGTAAATGTTATCTGATTATATGAGACAATTTTAAGTTAGGTTTCATTTAATATGACTACTGGTTTACATTTCCGGAACCATTGGTGAAAGTTTATGTATGTTGTACCATATGAAAGTTTATGTATACTTTTTTGCGTATTTTCGGGCTGATGTTGGTCCTAGCATATCCTCAAAATGTGAGATCCAACCTCTCTTGATAGGATGAGACTCTGAGTTTGGAATAGAGATTCGACTTTGCTACATTTTTTGTTTGGATCCGACGGGCTGTTATAGACAGAGGTCGGACCCTATCTCGGATGTCGGATCAGACCTCAGATAAAATAGTTGGATCTGCCACATTCTAAACAGGCGTCAAAAAGTTGAGGTCAGATGGGGTATACCATACTGTATTTTTACCTTACATAAATAATAATCTTTTTTACTTATGTAGAGATTGGTATGGTTTCATTCATCATTCTAAATTCAACTATGAATAAGTCACTACTATGTGATGAAAAATGTACGTTAAGTTACGCAATATTTACGAAATTTGACGTGTATTACGCACATTTTACGCTGTCATCTGAAGCAGTCAAAAAACGTAGGTAAATTGCGTATTATTGCGTAACTTTAGGCTATTATCGAGGTAAATTTACAACTGAACAAGGAAATAGATGAGACAGTTTGCCAAGAAATGCAGAAAGACATTGATGCATTATCAAAGAAAAAGCAAACCATTGGTGAAAAAGTTGGTCTGGTTAGATTCATTGTTATCGAATCATTTGGTTTTCCCCTTGAATATATGAGTTATAATGTATTGTTGTCCACTTTTATTGGCTAAACCTCCATAAAGTTATGTCAATATTGTGAAAGTTTTTGTATAAATTATGCATTTAACTCATATTTCTAAGAAAATATGCAAAACTTTTATACAATAAATGCAAAAATTATGTAAAAATACAAATATTTTTCTACAATTACTGATGATTATGGTAGTAGGCAAAGAATAAAGTAAATTTAGCATGAAAAGTCCAATTTTTTTTGGGTCTATGTCAAAACTTTGCATGGATTTTCCACCATTTTCTGCTAGACAGCAAATGTGAAAATTTACCTTGATAATAACACAAAGATACATAATATTGTATAATTTTACACACAATTTTAGACTGTTTTAGGTTACAACATTAAATGTGCATAACTTTAGTCCAATAATGGCAGTGGCCAAAGGGGAGTTATGGCCGTCAGTGTTGCCCATGGTGTCAACCACCTATGTGTTGAC
>JALLAW010000744.1:0-11436 GCA_036939535.1 Cyclotella kingstonii | reverse complement strand
CTCACAAATGCGATTTGGTCACAGTTAGGTTTGGTCGAATTTCGGGAGCGCTCCACTACCACCATTGGCTCATGAAAAAAGTAGTGCCACACTTCCATTATCTGGTTTATGCACATTCAATATTGATTAAATAATGCAGCCGTTACAAACTTCTTGCCCTTACATTGAAGTCCGGAGTAGTACTAATGACATTATGTACTATACCGTATAGTAGGTGTATAGTATGGTAGTAGTAAGTGCTCCTATATAAGTACTATACCTCTCTAGAGTGGGAGTATTATGTATAGTACTATATTCTTTTCATACATCCAACCTCCATCCACAACTTCTCTTTCTGGGCACGGCTTCCATTAATACCCCCCGCATCATGTCCAACGACGCCGCTCGGATGGATGATAACGGCAACCAACTTGACGACTACAACGATCTTCTCTTGCACCCCAATGACAGCGCCACTGCCAACCACCACTCACCCTCATCATCATTATCATTGTCGCTGTCATTGGCTGCTGGAACCAGCAAGAAAACAACGGGCAAGCGAAAAAAAGGGCTGTTGGGAATTTTTCACGATAATGACAATCAACAGCAGATGCAGCGACGGCACGCTTTGGAATTTTTCGCTCCGGAAATAGATAGCCAACAAACTGGGACTAGCTCACAGACGACATTACAGACAGAAGAAAAAAAGAATGGGCTGCTGTCATCATCATCGTCGTCGTCTCTATCTTCATCGTCATTGATGATATCTTCGCAGCAACAGCAGTTGTCTTTGCCTAATTTACAAGTGAAAAAAGAAGATAAAACTGTCAATAACACTAACAATTATTCTATTTCTCATGCTCATGATGAAGAATGTGATCATATGGAGGATTCTGCTACTCAATATGACAACGATGACGCGGTTGAGGACAATCTTGAATCAAAGGTGTTATCAAAAGTCGAGACAATATTATCGCCAGACGAGACTGCTAGAGTACCTCTCTCTTCTGCGTCAGACAATATCAACGCTGAGTCTACGGCGAGAACATCCAACTTAGCAACAATGACCGCTGCAACAGTAGCAGCAACATCAATAGCATCATCTACGACTACCACTTCATCCTGTAACGACAGCTACATTAACAGATACCACCACCAAAATCTACAGCAGCAGCAATTTCAACCACCAGGCTGGAGAGTCAAACTGTACCGTCTCAACATGGATGGGACATGGGATGATTGTGGTACTGGACGAATACAGTTTTATTATGCGAGAAAACCCTCCAATCGTCCTCATTATCATTCTAGGAGTTATCATTCTTCGAACTATCAACCACCGCTTGAATATCGTCAGCGTCAGCTAGAGACTGAGGAGGATGGAAATTCTAGTTGCGAATTGAGTTCAACTGCTATCAGGAGCGCTCCGGACAAGAAGGGAGAGTCAGACGAGGGTGACCTATCTTTCCAATCAAAACAAAACTATCAATATTATTATCATCATTCTTCCTCTCATTGCAACAACAATAACAGCAGCAGCAACAGTAGTCAGATGGAGCAGCTATTCTCTCCCATGGCATTGTTTCAAGAATTAGGTGAACCCATGCTGTGTATGCGTGCCGAAATTCCAGATTTGTCCCCCTCTCGCCGTGGAGAGGAAGATGATACAAAAAATACCTCTTCTGATGATAACCACAGCACCAACAATAATGATAGATCCAAAGTTCTGCTTCGAACTCGAGTGTTATTGCACGATGCGTACCAATGTCAGGGGGGAAACATTATTACCTGGTGTGAGCCATTCCATGATACGGAGGAACCTTTATCATCATCACTTCTGCAGGATGAGGAAGAGACGCAACCGCTACAAGAAGACTTGCAACAACGATCCAAAAATTTGTTGGGGAAAAACTACTCGCGGCATCCAGAGCAACAGCCGAGAAAGGCGGATCAGGTCTCGTCATTATCTTCAGTAGGTGTGGATTTGGCGCTCTCTTTTCAAGACAATGCAGGTTGTAAAGATATATGGCAGCATATTTTGCAGATACAAGAGCAGGCGAGGGACCTTGCTCATTTATGGGGTCGCAGCGGGGAACAGAGAAGTATTGACAACAACGTCAATGACAGTACTAGCGATAATGATCATCGATCTTTTTCATCCATGATAGAAATGCAACCTGCAGTACTCCATGGCTCACTGAAAAGTGGTGATTTGACGGCTTGTGCCACCTCTCCCATCGGTCGAGGCGGAAAAATTCTGAGTCATAGTACTCCAGAGCTGAACGCGCAGAAACAGCATCATCAACCTCATCATCACCATCATCATTTGCATCAACCGCTCTCCCCCAATTCTCCTGATCATGATGCCTTGGAAGATCGACAATTAAGTATGGTTACTTTGCCTTCTCGTCCTCCATTACTTTGTTCATCCTCCATAGATAATCGGTCAAATATATACCTAAACCTCAATAAAACTTTTCAACAGACTCACACCACTACCCCTCATTCTAATAATTATCCTGAGGAAGGAGAAGGCGAATCATCGCCGAAACAACCGCACCATTGTGACAAAGAGGAAGAGAAGTTTCAAAAAGATATCAGCGACATGACAGTTGCATCTTCAGCTGCAGTCACTGCGGCCATCTGTGCGGCTAGCAGTAACGATGGATGTGACGAGTCATCCTCCAATGAAAAAGAATCTGGCTCTTCTTGTTTTGAACCCACCCCTCTTTTTCAAATTCAAGGCAGTATTTCTTGCGATAGTAACGGGGGAGGAGCAACGAAGGAGTTCCTCTCGACACAACACTTTTCTCCCTCTAAGCAACTACCAAATCCACCAAAATGGTCTGATTTGGAATTCATAGTAAGCGTTATTGCAGGAGTAGGACAGCAGATCGATCTAAGGGATGAGCTGTTACTATTTCTGGCTCAGTCAGATTTTGCTTACATTAAATCATTACTATTTTTGTTCCATACCAGCGAAGATAATGAGAGAAACTATGAGGGATTGACTGCGTTGGCAGTATGCATCAAATCAATTTTACTCTTGAATGATCCTGAGATCATCGAATACGTCACCTCGGACGAACAAGCATTTGAGTCCATATGTGCCGTACTAGAATACAACCCTGAATTGCGCGAGCGAGCGAGGTATCGCTTGTTCCTTCGAGAGCAGGCAAGGTTTCGATCAGTTGTCCGGATGGAAGATGAGCAGCTGATAGCCTGCATTCATCGATTGTTTAGGGTAAATTATTTGAAAGATTTTATCCTTAGGCCTACAATGGACGATGGCAGCTTATCCACCCTGGTATCCTTGGCTCAATTCACTCAAGCGGATATTGTTAAGGGAGTGACTTTTGATTCTTGTGAAGGACAAAGGACGGGGGAAAGCTATTTCACGAAGATCTTGCGAATGCTTGGGACGGAAATCAGAGAAATCCAAAAGATTCAACTGGAGGAGGAAGACTTTTCGTCTACAAGCCTTGAGAAATCAAAAGTGGCTGCATCTCAAAAGCTATTAGTAGATGAGTTATCAACTTCTCCATGCGAGCCATGTGACGTTCTTCCTTCTGTTCACAGTCCTTTCATTGGATCAGCTCTTTGCACAAGTTCGAACGATGCGATTAATATTCCTTCAATATCTACGTGGCAACAACATGTTGCCCCACACGACCTTTCCCTCCAGTCTCGACTTATACGGCGCAAGGGTTGTCTAAAATTTCTGAAGGAACTTTTCAACATGGCGCGATCATCTCTGAAACAGCATGAAAAGGATGACTTCATTACTACTTCAGTCTCAGTATCAGTACAATTACCAATAGACTTCGCAAGTATGAAGTTGTCTGTGCTATCTGGAAATTCTGTTAATCACACACTGTCAGTATCATCGAAAGAAATGGACTGTGGACGATCTGAAACAAACCATATAAATTTGTTGCATTTGATGGGAGCAATACTTTCTGATCCTAGCACCGATACAGAAGAGCGCGGTTCAGCACTTGAGGTACTATCAGTTATTACGATGCATGATCCAGGAGTTATTCGAAGGTACTGCCTGGATACCACAGCATCATCTAAAGAGTCGGCAGAGGACTCTCTGCCCCTGCGACCAGATCCTAATGAGCTTAGGCAGATATTGTTTGTGTGCGCACCTGCAGACCTTTTGCAATCGCTTCTTTATATTCTAGCAACAGAAACTGATGCTGGCCTAATACTTCAAACATCCGAAATAATTAGAATCCTCTTAGATACTGAAATGTTAGGCGAACAAGAATCGCTCGGTGTCATTTCTTTCTTCGACGAGAACGGTGATTACGGTTCATCTGGATATGGCATCAATGGGCGCAACAGTTGGCACGCTTGTAATGATAATAGTATAGGATTGGAAGGTGGCTCAAATCAGAATGCCTTCCTTTCCATGTTTTATGACCGTTATGTGTCATGGCTTGTGGCACCCTTTCAGTTCAAAGTGTTTGCACTGAAGGTAGCATTATACTCGACAGGATCTACGAAAGAAATATCTCGAATACGGAAAGACTTTAAAGGAGATTTGGCAGACAACAAGGCTCTCAAATTAGTGACCTCATGTGCAATGAGATTTTCCTTTCTACTCGAAATACTTTGCTTCTGTGTTCGTGCTCATGTCTACAGAATGAAGCTGTTTGTTTTGAGAACACGCTTGCTGAGTACAATCCTCAAGTGCCTGAGTCAGAAATCCATATCCGAAGGATCTGGTGAACGTTGTCTGAAATTAGCTTCTCTCAAGTAAGTTTTGGCATTGAAAACATTGTTGCCCATTTTTGGGTAATTTATCACACCACTGCATTTATTTCTTGTGATTAAATCATATCAGACTGCTTCGTTCAGTACTTTCCGTGAAAGATGAATTTTATCATCGTCACATTGTCCAATACAACCTTTTTGCTCCTGTCTTTGATATCTTCCGACTAAACCCTGTTGGCAGCAACCTCATTTCTTCCGCAATTCTGGAGGTGAGATGAGATTCAGTTCATGTTTTAGGACCTTCACTACACATTCTCCGTGCTCACTCTCGGTGTTTTCTTCTCCTAGATGTGTGATTTTATTCAAAAAGAAAACATCAAATGCCTAGTAGAGTATATTGTGACAAAGCATTTATCTAATCCATTAGCTTCCGATGGAATCCAAAACCTTGAAGACATTGCCAATCCATATGTCGATACATTTAAGCAGTTACGACACCAGTTTGAAAGGAATATCATCTCTGTCAGTGGGAGCAATATTGATGAAGGGGGATTTTTCAAGCATACAGGCTCAGCTGAACAGTATGATTCCACAGGGTCCAATGGGAATGGGATATTGCTGTACAACAAAAAAGCATTAGAAGACCAGGTCAGACTTACAAGAGCATCTAAATAATTAGTTATTGGTGACAACTCTTTTACTCAACTCTTGCATGTTGATTTCTCATTAAATACTCCTTCATAGCGTAAATTTCGTGCATCGGATGAAGAAGAATCATACTTCAATGATGACAGCATGGACTTGGAAGAGCTTGATCCGAAAAAATCAACAGCATTGTCAGCATCAAATGTCATTCCTCTCATTGAAGATAATGCAAGTCTCCAAGACTAGAAAAATTGTGCATACCCCAAGCCCATGCTATAGGGATAACATTGACAGATTTTTACAGTGTTTCAGATTTAAGCTATGAATTTTTTACATCAGAGGTATCTTTCATATTTGAATGTTGACAGAGCTTCATACACCTATTTATAGATGCATTCTTTTTTACAATCTTCTTGTTAATTTCATTCTAAAATTATTGGGCTTAATTCATGATATCATAACATTCCTTGTCATATGTGATGAATCTCTTTGACCACCTTTTGTTTTATACTTGGCTCTAGAGAACATATGTTTCATAGGTCTAACAAAATTCTATTTTTTGACCGTTGATGTTGCAAGGCGTTTTTTGCACAACCAAGCGAATCGAAAGTCTGAAGCTTGGGTCCTGTTGTGGCATCAAAATATTTTTCCTTAGTATCCTAACACAATCCATACCTTGATATTGTCAATTTTAGTACACACCAACTAATAAGGTTCAAGGCATCTGCTGCCCAAATGCTGATGTGCACAAAACATGGTGACACACAGGAATAAGGTTAGGTAATCGAGAGTTTGGTTGGCGTCTCAGAAAGTATTAAGAGTGGTCTGTAAGCTGTAGACTTAAGGTAGTGGATTTTTTTTTGTATCACGAGACCTTTATTGTTAGATTTAAATGAACTATTACTTCCAAACAAACAAAATGTAAGTTAGCATAGGAGATTTCTATTTCCTGGTCACAGCACTCATCTAAAAGAAAGTTGGAGACTCTTAGATTTCTCACAATTGCAAAAGTCTGTTAAGAGTACATTGAAGGTCATAGATTTTAATGGCTTTCCAAAATATTTAGAATGATGTGTTGATCATGCAAACAAATATAGTAGGTAGATAGTGCTTACCATTTTCAACACAGAGTGTTGTACTAGCATACATGGCTCAGAGTATCTAACACTCCTTCTCAATTGAAGCGTTTACTGGTTGATCAAAACAAAGAAATGATGTTTCACAAAAAGGCAGTAGTATGTTTATCAGTGATTTGGTCACTAGAATCTACTGCAAGTATTTTTGATTTTCCCTTTCTCAGATGTTGCTGGTAATAAGGCTATAAGTATTGATGTGCTTTGTGCATGGGTGAAGTTTAGGTGGCCTTGCTAGTTTAAGAGCACCAGAATCATCTTCAAATACTTTGTAGCACACAGTAAGTTCTACACATAGCAGTGAGAAGCTGTTTTCTTTAATCTCATATATTTTTTCCATGACTGGCATGATACCATGAAGAGCCATATACATTATAATCTACTGAGCAGTATGAAGAATTTGTGAGTGAAGTTTGGAGGCTTGTATACTTGGATATCCAGCAAACATGTTTACCTAACCATTCCTAGATGTAGTAGTACGAGGATCAGTGGATGCGAATTTCTTGTTCCAAGCATGTATCAAAGTAGCGAAACCATTCTCTGGATCAATCTTGAGTGTATTCCTAGGTTGTGACTTTCTTTCAAATTTCTCTCAGGAAACATGGTGATTCACCATCATAACATTAAACTATGAACAGAATAACTCTTCAATTTTTCAGAGTAGTATGATTTGTTGTCTGAAATCAACAGTCCCAAATTAATTTGAAAGAGTCAAAATCTCTGGGATTGGTTGCCCCTAACGGAAGATTCTCCTCAAACTCAATGTCCCCTGCAAAAAGCTTAATTCTTCTTCAGATAATCCTAATGTCTCTTCACCGAGGTCTTTTAATACATCTGCTAAAATGTTTTTAGGTGTGTGTTCTTCAATTTTGGCAGATCCTGCGTTTGAATCATATCTGCTATGATCTATTATTGCCATCTGTTCTGGAGAAAAGGCTCCCTCAGTACCTCTTGACATCATTGAACTCCGCTCCTTTTCTTACCATTTTGAAGATAATTTGGGCCGAAGGACACTGAATAAATTGTCCATCATACCTTTTAATATAGACATCTGAGCTCTGAAAAAGGCCACCTGATTACCTGACTGATCTTTCGATATGTAATAGAAGACCTTCTCATATTTGGTTTTGGTTATAAGCACTTTCTTTCTGCCATGGGTAATGGTAGTCTCCTTTCTCTTTAACTCTTATTCTACCATAGCATCCTTCACTGAATACTTTTTCACAGCTTTGAAGTTACCTTCAGAATCAGGAACAAAGTTAACTGTTGCAGCATTATTAGGCGCGAGTAATCCAGAAATCTTGACACAACCCATATTCCTAATAAAAATCTCATGAATATTGAGTTTCCTCACATAACCTTCTTTATCTCTTTTGGGGTCTAATTTGTCAGGGACTTTCAAAGAAAAGGAGCATTTACCAAAAAACTAATTCCACATCCTTTGTTCTTTGCCCTCTTGAACAAATTATTTAACTTTGCTTTGTCCTTCACTTCAACATCAATGTCAAAGATCAGCTTAACCTTTCCTAGTCCAGCTCATCTTTTCTTCAGTTCATTTTCGTCATAAGGCATTCCTTCTGGATACCTCTGTAATACTGCGAATTCAGGTGGATCACCTCCAGCCATGTCCTTTAAAGCCGCTTTCATCTTGATTTCAATGATGCAGGCTGATATTTCCTTCGGAATTTCTTTAATAACAATATTTTGAACTGACTCGAGGATCTGAAGAGGCTTAATCTTAATCTGAATGTCTTCATCATTCAGATCTTTTCCCTCAAGTTATAATAACACAACTAGCTCTGTGGATGCAGAGAGCGTACCCGATCCTTTGATGAGTTTAATATCTCTAATCAGAAGAAAGGCCTTAGTCACGTTATAAACATAAATACTATTCCTGGGTTTTCTTGCATAGTCTGTATTTCGATTCTGTTCAAAATGGCAGGACCATTTGAACCATCTTTCACGAAAAATTGAGCGTTTGTATCTGCAACCTTCCTTATTACTGTTATTGCCATCGCTAGTTTATCCAAAAGTTTGTTCTTCGTCTTTTGCTCTTTGATTTCATGTTCATAGTTCGATGTATGTACCCTTATCGCAAAATCTACCACCACCTTATGTTTAAACAACTGAACTCCTCTTGTTGCTTGTCCTCTTCCTTTTCAAGATCCCCTTTGTTGATTTAGTTTCATTGTAATTTTTGAGTTTCTCCTCTCACCCTTAGACTGCTACTGTCTGAATCCTTTGGTTTATAAAGAAATGATTTTATACCCCCCGTTGACTTATCTGGGGATATTACTTTATTTGTCTCCTTGACTGTTGTTTCTCCTGGCAAGGCCGTAGAATCCTCTAAGTCTCTCATCTCTTCGCCTGAGTCGTTTTCTCCTCTGAGTCTCTTCGTCTCCCTCCTACGTGTTTGTTCCATGGCAGACATCTCCTCTGTTGTTAACGTCCGATCTTTGTCTCCTCCTGCTTTCGACTGAATTCCTATATACTTCTATACTGTTCTCTACGTGCCTCCTATTTGACAATTTCCTCTTTTAATGATCTTTCGAATCCCTGTCTCTTCGATGGCTTTCTTTGATACTGAATGCGACTTAGTCAGGCTGTTTATCCGTGTTGTCCGCCTCAATTTGTCCACTATTCGTCTTTGCCGCCGCTGTTGTTGGCGCCATTTTTTAACAATTGGCAGTTGAGTTCCTCTGTAGGTTCCTTATCTAATTCTGTTAGCACATTAACACTGTGTTTTTGTGTATATGCTTTACTTTACGCTACTTCCGATCGTGGAATGAAGGTGTGTGCAATTAGTGACCTTCAGTTCACGTCAAGTATCTTTGGGCCAATAAAGTGAGTGACGTTCTTCTTTATGTGCACACACATGACGTGACGTCGTTCATATTGTCAGATCATGCAATAGACCTAAGATAACCGATCGCAGATCTAGTCGCACACATGATCACTGCTCAAACAAGTAGACAGTGTTTAGTAGAAGGTCTAAGAAGTTTGTTACTTATCGAATATGATCCAGCTCTGGTCATGGAAATCAACAAGTGAATTCGACTATGACTCATGAACTAAAGAAAAGAATGATAAATAAAGTAAAAAGAAGAAAAACTAACGTTTTAATCAATGATTGTTGTAATGCAAGTAAACAGTAATAGGAAGTAATTGTTAATCATCTAGCAATCATTCGATTACTGGAAGATAGTGAAACGTCAAGATTCATTTGTCATCTAAGTAATCAAGTTGAGAGGCACGTCTTGTAGTGAAGTGTCTAGCATTCCGTAAACTTTCTTAGAAGTAAGATCACGTATACATCAAGCTACTTTTCTACGTATTTGAGAAGATGGCATACAAGTCAAGGAGACATGTAATTTTACCTCACATACGTATATGTAGGTACTCTACATGTCTATACATCAAGTCCAACACAGGTTGCATGAAACCTACGTAAGGTTACGTGTGCTTTTTGTGAGTTCATCGAAGATCATATAAAATTCGCGTAACTGTTGACAATGACATGATGCAAATTAAATGAAATTTAAGTAAAGTTGTATGAGGTTTTCTTACGTTGTTCAAATTGGCAAAAAACTCACGAACTTTTGCTGTGTACCTACATCATTGTATATTACAAGCGAATTACGCTTGTGCTAAGCACAATCGGTTTTGCTCGCGGTGCGTGCATGGTCTGTGCCCATATTACACTTGTGATGAGTTCGATTGGTGGTGGTCGCGGTGCTCGTACGTCTATGCTTAGTACTCAAATGGTCTCTGCTTCACATGTATTTGTGCTGAATGCAGTTGGCAATGCTGAAATGTTGTGACTTAGCATTGGCTTTGTCTGTGCTTATTCAAGTGCAATTAGTGGTGCTGACAGTGCTTGCAAGCACATGCTTCGCACTTGTTTGGTCGTACTAACAGATCACGAATAAAGTTACATTTTTGGACATACTAATTACGAACAGTATGTTCCATACTTTTTTTGTTTTTTTACAGTTGAAATAGATTTGTTTGGTACTACTTCCCTTTTTACTGTATACAAAAATGTTTCCTCAATGAAAGTACTACTGTATATAGTATCTAAGTTTTTCAACTAGGTGTCAAATCCTTTAAAAAATGATGTCTTGAACTTGACGCCTTCCTTTCTTTAACCCACCCAATTTCAGCTCTTATCTGGAAAGAGGGTTTTTACCACACATAGTAAAAGAGAGTTCAATGTCTCACTCTCGTCTCAAGAGAAGGTATTGTAGGACACAGTGAAAGAGAATATTTTTCAACCCCCCCCCCCTAACCCCAATATTAGGAGTCAATACTTGGTAAACTTCCCTTTCTACTCGACCGCTCAAGAGAGAGTCTTTTCAAATAGAGTAAAATAGAGTATTTTTTTCACTTTCCTTGACCCCCCTTCCTACGCAGGATCAATACTCATTCAACTTCGAACCGTACTTTCGCACACTGGATACCTCCATTTTCTGCAGAAATTCTACATAGGAGCTTGTTGGGGATATACTGACAGACAGACAGACAGTTAGATAGACAACAGACACATAGATAGATAGACACACAGACATGAGAAATACAGACAGGCAGACATGAGAAATACAGACAGGCAGACACACAGACAGTAACTAATGAAACCTACCATATTTGTCTGTCAATAGTCCTCAGCAAATGTTCACAGCTTCGACTCCGCTATGTTTGCATGTATGTTGACTCCTCGTAAGGTGGGGATCCACGACATAAAATACTTCGGGCATAATAATCTCCTCGGGAGTATCCCATTCTCAGGCAATTCTCTCACATTTTACATCTAGAAACCCACCTTTACTTGTGTGAGTCATTTTCTTGCTTTGTATAACATCATGCATCACCATAGATGTAGCCATCATTCTTTCACTTCTGGTCCTCTTTGACTTCGCTACACTGTCAAAGATCGCGGTGACTTTGTTGAGGAGTACTTTCA
>JALLAW010000743.1:0-11438 GCA_036939535.1 Cyclotella kingstonii | reverse complement strand
ATCATACTTACGTATTCCTAGCTAAACCACGGTCAGTCGTATCGCTCATATGTAACCTGACGTACGAGCCTCTCGCCAGATGCAACGTGGCCAAGTGGCACTTGCCCCGCTCCTCATTTTGGCTCTTATTTCCACATGCCCAAAACATGCAAAGTCCAAATGATACTGCCCAACATTAGAATAAATGGCGCTCTCTTTTGAGTTTTAACACAGCCAATATATTTTGGTGATGCAACTAATCTTTTCTGCATTAAATAGCTGGTGCAATGTATATTAATACTGCATCCAAATGTTGAATTCTGTAGATTGTAGGTAATTCAAATTCAAGACTGAAAATTGTATCTTTTTCATAACTAATTCAATTAGGAAATAATAAAAGGGATTTCTTTCATTAGGAAGCCTTTGAAAAAGTAAGTACTTCCATATAAGGTTCCTTTTTTCTATGACCAATATTAATACAGCTGTGCATGTTCAAAACAATCATCAACAGAAAAAAAGCAGAGTAGTGCCATATCATAGTAAAATATATTTCTGTATATTGCATGTTGCTATATACTAAAAGAGCACTCTACTACTTTAGAGGAGATAATAATGGTACCATACTAAATTAATTTACTTTACTGTCCTGATAAAACCACTCTAATATTGAATACTTTTACATACACTTTTTGTCACTCATTAGTGCAGTAATTTATAGCTGAATTTGGTATAATTAATGATAACCATACCAATCCTACATACATAAAAAGTGGTGTCATTTTGTGTAAGGTAGAAAGACAGTATGGTATACCCCATCTAACATCCACATTTTTGGTGATGGTCTAGAATGGAGCTTATCTGACGTTTTTGCTCTGTGGTCAGAGTCAACCTCAGTTTGGAATGGCACTAAGTGATAAAAGGCAAATATAGCAGAATAGTATGATTGCAGAAGGCCGTCTTTTCCATGTTTTTCAGGTTTAAAGCTAGAATACAATTGCATTGTAACAGAGTAGGGTGTAAATGTGTTAATTTGTTCAAGATTTCATTAGCTTCCTTATGTTTCACCACACAGAGTGCCAAAAAAAATTAATGTTTCTTCCAATACCCTGATAAACACATCTACATCCTCCTTTGTATTGTAGAAATAGAGGCTTGCTCGAGCTGAATGACTGTAACCCAAGGCACGATGAAGGGGCTGACAACAATGATGCCCTGCTCGGATTGCTATGCCTTCTAGATCTAAAAATGTGGACAAATCTGAAGGATGAACAACATCAGAAACGAAGGCGCAGAGAGCAGCACGATCAGTTCCTACAGATGGACCTAATACAGTGACTCCGTTAACTTGTTTCAGTCTTCGTACGAGGTAATTCCCCAATTCTCTCTCATATGCATGAATTCTATCAATACCAATCTTGTTCAAATACTCAACAGCAGCACCCAATCCAATCGCTTGAGCTATTGGTGGTGTTCCTGCTTCAAATCTTGCTGGTGCAAGAGCATACGTTGAATGATCCATGAAAACCTCATCAATCATCTCTCCCCCTCCTTTGTATGGTGACATGGAGTTTAAGATAGACTCCTTCGCCCATAAGAATCCAATACCCGTGGGACCACACATTTTATGCCCCGATGCAGCAAGAAAGTCAACCCCAAGGGATTGTACATCTATTTTCATGTGCGGCACAGATTGGCAAGCATCCAACATAATTTTCGCCCCAGATGATGCTTGTGATCGCACAATGTTAACAATAGATTCAATTGGGTTGATGGTACCAAAAACATTAGACACGTGTTGTACACTAACGAATTTTGTCTTTGGTCCAACCAACTCTTTGAAGGCTTCCATGTCAAAATCACCGTTAATGGAGGACACTGGAACATATTTCAATACTGCACCCGTCTTTTCTGCAACCATTTGCCATGGAACTATATTTGAATGATGTTCTGCTTCAGTTATGACAATTTCATCTCCCGCTTGAAAAAACAATTCTTCCTTCTCAAAGGATGATGATGGTGATGACACACTCTTTGTACATGAAAGCGAGCTGGCTACAAGATTGATTGCTTCAGTTGCACCACTTGTAAAAATAATCTCGTTTCGGCTGTATGCATTAACGAATTTAGCTACAGTGTCGCGAGCTGCTTCGTAGAGATCAGTGGATTCACGTGAGAGTGCATGAGCTCCACGGTGCACATTTGCGTTTGAGTTATGATAATAGGAAACAAGTGCATCAGTGACAAGTGTTGGTTTCTGTGAAGTTGCAGCCGAATCTAGATATATCAGCCGTTTATTGTTGCCATTCTTCTCAATATTGTTCGTTATGCGCTTTCCATTGTTGTCAAAGGCTGTGTTTGTCAAAATAGGGAAATCAGAAAGAACAGAGAGAGCCAATGCAGAATCTTTTAGCTCGTAATCTTTCCACCAATTTTCAGATGACGAGTCCTCTTGGTTAGTGGATGATGCAATGGATGCAGATGAAGACGCGATAGAAAGAGATGTTGATATACGAGAAGTGTGATGATAGATAATGCCTATAGGAGACGAAAATGATGAATGTGCGGGAATTGCAGACGGTGAAAAGGCAAAGACCTGACAATCATGTCGACAGTGATTATGAAATATTGACCAGAGAACAGATAAACATGTTATTGGAGTGAATAATTTGTTCATCTTGGTGACAAACTCAAAGTCTGAGATAGAATGTTTATCTCAACGTCGTTTGGAATATCACTTGAGACCAGAAGAAATTTAAAGTGTGCTACTCTGTCTTTTTTTATATCGACACTTTTCTTCTAACGGCCATAACTTTATCAATATTGGCCGCAGAATACTGGATATTTTCTTCTCTACTGCAGATATGGTACTATAATCTCTATTAAGGTTTAATACAGTACGAGAACATTTCAGTGATTTTAGTGTCTCTCTTTATTTCTCTCTAGTTGACAAATGAAAATTCATTATCATTGAGTTCAGAAGTAAATAATGGTTATATGACTATTTCAGGGAAGATTACTATTGTGAGACTACCATTACCGCTACACTGCACTCACTTATCATGATATGCATTCACAACAGCTGGGATTGTTTGTGTCTAAATGTTCTAATGTAACCGTGCCTTTTGTGCACAGCTAGCTACAACAGTAGTAGAGTTGTTAAAATAAAAAAATTACAAAATTAGGACTCCTCAATCCATTAGCAAATTTACACAGCATTTTACTAACTTTTTAGTTGTCGTGATTGCAACACATGGATAGGAAAATACATGCATATCATCAGTAACAACAATGGTATTGACATGCAAAAAAGAGTTCAAAGGATTTTATCATTTTGCTATAATTGCTTCTTTCTCTAAATACGAATAGATAACTTTTTTATTTCACTAAAGCGTTGAACTCCCTGAACGTCATCTCCTTCCAGTCCAGCCACAATCGCATCAGCTAAAGATTCAACTCTCACAGTTTTGTCCACAAATGGTATGCCAATGGCACTAGCAAAATTGAAAATAGGTATGACAGGAAGGACATCTTTCAACACAGGAAAGAATGTTTCCAAATTGACGCTCAGACTTGAATCACAGATACTAAATAATGAAGTGCTCAACAAAGTACAGCGAAAGCAACTTACCTAACTTAGTCCAATCCCAAATCAATGAGGGTCGAAAGATAACAGAACGAATCATTCCATTCTTCAAATCGCTCTCCTTCAGACGATTTTCTACTGCGCGCTTTGCAACTAAATATTTGTTCAACCACTCTGGTGCCAATCGATCTACAGTCTCCCCAAACGGAACGTCAGGCCATCCGGCCTCCGCGGCAGATACGAAACATAGAGGAAACCGTTTGTCTAAGTTGCCATTGCTAGCGGTCAGTCTACTCACTTGTACCCCTATATCACGAGACTGCTTCTTTTCAATTGAGTTGATCACGTTGAAAGCCGTTGTCCTAGTTATGGCATCGTATGTAGACAGATTGCCAGGGACGGAGCCGGAGCCGGAGACAATTTTATTCAGGTTAGCGAGGCCCGACTCTACATCAAAGAGTAGTCCTATTGGACGAGAATTAGTGAAATCATGAACTGATAATGAGAACAAGACTATTTTCAAGTCAACCACCCATTCCAACAAGTGCGTCGTTCTTTCACTGTTACTGCATACAACATAGAACGCAACGTACCGATGGCATGGACTGATGCGTCGGCATTTTTAATGAGGCTTTCTACAACACTAAGATCTGTGGCGTCGCCCTGAACCCAGTTCACCTGTGTCACAGCACATGAGATAACATGTTTATTCACCAAAGACTTGCTAGCTATAACAATTGAACTTATATGTAGTACTAACCCTTGACAGCTCAGGCGAATCAGGCTTAGGATTATTCCCTCTTCTTGAAACAGCCGTAACCTCATGGCCCCGTTTCACTAGGCGTTCACATACAGCTGATCCAACATATCCTGTGCCTCCAAAGACAACGACTTTCATAGGACCTCTTGGTTGTGACGCTGGTGCGACAATGCTGCGTACTGCAGTCGGTAAAAGCAGCGATAGCATGTGTGGGAGCTTCATATCAACCTTAGATGCTTTCACAATGATTTTAGAAACGTCCTACAATTTTTCATTCTCAATGATATCGACTTGGAGGAACATGAATCATACAGCGAGGGCTCAGCTCGATCGTCAGCTTTTCATTCTAACCACCTCATTCAGGTTCTTTGAGTGTGTTGGAAAGATTATGTACTACCTCCGAAATTTTTTATGTGGACACTTTGTTCCAACAGCCATAACTTTGTCAATATCGGCTGTAAAGTATAGAAGAAACTGCTATAGTACTGTATATAACTCTAGGTAGGTAAATACTTTTTTCACCAGCTTTCCAAAGAAAGTACTGTAACAAACAACAGTAAGAAATATGAAATGTCCAAAAATCCTAACAGCAACCATAAAATGTCCAAAACATACACTACCTGTTCTACTCCACTTTTTTACCAAAATGTACCAATCCCCCATAGAATAAAACACCACCTATGGGGCAACCAGTTTCCTTGAAGTATATTCAAATGATACTTATATTAGTTACAATATGGGTAGCTTCCCAGTATAAAAAGTGATATTGATAGTTTACATATTGTTGTCAAAAAAATCTCATTTCTTTGCTGCCACAACTTTTTTCAAGAATTCCTACATTGTCATTTTTTACTAAATCCCTCATAGATATGCATATAATGATTGTATTCATATTGTTCTCACTTTGGCAATCAAAGTCTGATGTTCACTACTCTTCACTTTTTTCAAGAAAGACTGACAAGAATTTTTGGCGAATATTACATGATTGGAGTCTAAGATGAGTATGCTCATAACCTTGACTCACAGTTTGATAAATGTGAGCTAACACTTTGCATACTGTCAGGTCTACTCATACAGTCTTGGACAATATATATACTGAAACAGTTTATATACTGCTACTAACACACATATAGGAAGCATTTTGCAAGTACTTTTCATTAATTTATAAGACTCTGATATTGTTCATTTCTAACTGAAATGTGAAAATTTACTGTGATAATGGTTTCCACCCATTTTGAATGAATCTTATATGCATACACATCTACACTCAACAATGGTAGTTGAATCATATTGTTGCAAAAATATTCACGAAGTTGTAGTAAAAGATAAATTCAATGAGCTACCTAATGGTAGTTGAATCATGTTTGTATCATAAATATTTGTGAATTGTAGTAAAAGATACATTTACAAAAATGTATGAATTCAGTAAAAATTTCACCAGCTCCTCAATTTCAGAGATTGCCACACATCACTTTGCAGTCATTTAGCCAAGTTATTGTGCTACTAATATCAGAAGAGATATTGTAATTCCAATCAGAGACGATTGAGATATTCTTGACCATTTTTAGCAAGTTTTGGACAGGTATCCATTGAATTCACTAGAATTTTTTCTGTTAGCTCAGAATTATGAGCGCACATTTGGGTACCTAGCCCCAGCGAAAAGTGCAAAAAAGAAGCCCACATGGAATGACACTTGTGACAAGTCACAATTTTTAGACACTCTACGTCCATCATCAAATCTTCCCCCACCACTGCCAACGCTAATAGAAAAATCTTTATTGGCACATCTCCTCCCAACAATCGAACATGACAAAATCTAAGGTTATGAACTACCTGATTATATTGAGACATCCCATGATGATACTGACAGCCGCCCCCAAAGAAATAGGCTAGTGACAGATGAGAAGAGGGAGGCCATCATGCAGCGCCTGCTGATGGTGGCCAATGGTAAGAATGTTTTGGGTTTACTGAGGGAAGAGATTTCTTGTGCTCAGAGACACCAGCCTGTTGTCCCTACTGCTTTGCTCCATATATTGTCGAGATATCTTCATCTGCGTTCTCAGGGTACCTCTACTGAAGAAAAAATACAGACGTCTTGTCAGGTCATAAATCAATCAAAACCTGGGAGACTGATATTCACGTAGGAACCATACATTCTACGTATTTGATACAAATATAAAAAGAAGCTGCTTCGACTCCAATTCACAAATAAACAAAATCAGAGTACTATATTGTTAAGAGTTCCATGTAAGAAGTGAGAAGATCCTCTACGGTAAAAGTGTACCTCTAGAAGTAGATGGTAGATAGTCCTGTGTTATAATTCTCAATAGAAAAAAGTTACACTAGTATAGAAGATATAGTACATTTTCATTTTTCATTCTTAATTTTGAATCACCACAAGGTACAGTAAAGTTTGGAAAGAATTCAAATTTGGATCAGGATTCATCTACATTGCACCAGCTGTTCAACGCAAAAAGATTACCATAATTAATTAGATAGGCCCAATATTGGCTGAGACAGCTTTTTTGACACAACTTCGATACTCCCATGAAATTCAGGCTCAAAAAGGACATACTTTTGTGAGGGAGGCTCAAATGGCCATAGCATGTTAGAATACTTCTACCTCCATCCTCACAATACACTCTAACACCCCCATGCCACCAATGCTAGGAGCCATAACTTTGTCATAAATTGGCGCCCAAGCTTTCTTTCACCACCATTCTCTCTGCAACGCACCCATGCACAATATTCTACCTTCATACCCTCCTGACAGGGGTGGTTCTTTTATTATGAGCTCACAAGCATCTATAAAAGTGCCTCTGGCATCCATCATCCCTTGACTTTTCCTCAGCCATGTGATCTTTCAAATTGAATTTCTTAGGAAATGCACGCTCCATAAAGATAGTTGATTTCATCGCCATCTACTCTAGATCAGCATCACAAGGACTTTTTTCTCAATCAATTTCAATGACGGGATGGTGGAGTTGTTGATCCTTGTGATTCTACATCATCAAAACTAAAATGTGATGCATTCTCATCATGCCCATTGCTTCCCTTTTTTTGGAGTGATGCAGAATTACTCCTGTAAAATCGTTTTTGTTTGAGACTAATCAGGGATGGCATGAGTGCTTTCCCAGCGGATGGGCATGTGACCTCAGTGTCACAATGTGATGTGGCATGAACGCAGGAAATCTTGTTTTTTCTGGATGACAACTTGCATGGAGACAAGCGAATCAACTTGGAGATGCAACAATGGCTCCTTTTTTAGATGTAGTATCTGTGGGCAAGTTGTTGGAAGCTTTGTGATTGGGGGAAGTTCCTAATTGGTTAAAGAATTGTGATGAAAAGTGGAGTTATTGGCATGCCTTTGGAGCTCATCTAGCTGTCACTGCATACAAGTGAGAATGTGCGGCGAAAAACCTTTGCCTGAAGAAATTGGTGTGAGGTATGGGGAGAGGGAGAAGGATATCACTACGCCCTATCTGGCACTTGTGCTATGGGCAAGGAAAGAATATTGAAAGGCAGTTCAATCATAAACCATGTTTCCAATTTCATGGAGAGTGTACACATATATTGATGATAACAATGATGACACTAAGTACCAGCAAAAGATTAATCTGATAATATATGGAAGCTAATACTGACTTAAAGGGTTCATAACTCTGGACTTACATGCTGACAGAAATACATGGCAGCTAATGCTGGAGAAAGGACTGTTCCCAGCATTAGCTGCAACAGATCCCATGAATGGTTATTGCATGGTCATGGGGTACAAACATTTTCTGATGAAAATTGCAGCTTTTTTATTTGTAAATACTATGCTAAGTCAATTTTGAAATTGATCAGCAGGCTAGAAATGTGGGGTAACTTTGGAATGAAATGTTGATATAGAGTGGATGATTGCTAATGTGAAACAAGTACTAGGCAAGATGCTGACTCAAATTTTCAAGTTGCATGAACTCATATGGCAGTTTGGTTGTCATCAGGGAAAAATAAACCAAGCCATTCAGCAATTTGTTCTCAAAACATTAGTATCATCAGAAACAGTATAAGTACTATACCTCTTCTCTCATCCATACAAATGCATTAATTACAAAAATGCAGTCCCAAAAATTCTGAGTGTCAGCTTTTCTGTACAAAAAGTTGTACTACACAACAATGCAGTTGAGATGTGTCATAATCAGTTCACAGATGGAAAGACAAACCATACAGTGACACCAGTATATGTGGCTACGTAAGTTCTTACTTGCTGCTATTTGTTCATGCTCACAGTAATTTTAAATAATGGATACTATACAAAGCAATGGATTGTGTCATTTGCAAAATTCAATAAAAAAGCAAAATCAATATTTGAAAGAACAGGTGTTAGAGTAGTATCATCATTAATGTCTTGACTCAACAATTTAAATGACACTCTTCATGGGATGGATGTAATTTTAATTCCAAACACAGCATAATGTTGAGTGCTGTGGGTGTTACAAAGACTTTCAGAAATATACAATTCCACCAATTCAGTTATTTCACATTCCAACACAGCTCCTATCATTGTCAAATTATCAAGAACAATTGCATTGTTCTGCATGTCTTTTCATCAATACCAGTAATTAACCACCAAGTTCCTCCAAGAGCACACCCCTCATCGCCTCAAGCTTCTCTGCCAGTTCTTTTGCCTAAAACAAGTCCAACGCAAGAATAGAATCCAAAGTTAAGAGAAATAAACGACAACATTACAAATCACCTAGCATTAAACACCTTACCTCATCTCCACTCAGGTTCCTTAATCCATATTTACCCTTACCCGAAGCGTTTTGTAATGCTTTGTAGGCATCTTCCAATGTTTTAGTGTTTTCATCAGTGTCTATAGAGGTGAATCGATTCTCCTGTCTCTGCCAGCTTTCCTCTTGACCCCTTGTTGATACTATTTCTGGATTTGTCTGATGGTAGGATGTGGGAAAACTCATAATGGGTGAAGCCTGTGTAACAAAATCATCTTTTTCTTCTAGCACAGCGTTTGGAAGATGCTTGCTCTCGATAATGTTATTCGATGCATTGGCAGCAGCCATGAATGCTTCTCGTAGAGGTAGGATCAATGCTTCTCGTTCGGCGGGGGTAGCATCTTTGTAGACTTTGAGAACGGCTTCAACACATGCCACTGTGCCTGCAATAGGATCGTGAGATGGAATGGCTTGGAAAGAAGATGCTGGTTGTGCTGTTGATGATCTCACGATTGGGACGGAGGGAGTCGCCACGACAGATGGGTTGACTTTCTCTCGAAAGACTCTGTTGCCGGTCTGAGTGTCTCTATTGCTGGTCAGAACGTCTCTGTTGCTAGTCAGAATGTCTCTGTTGCTGGTGAGAGTGTCTCTGTTGCTGGTCAGAGTATCTCTGTTGCTGGTCAGAGTATCTCTGCTACCATAATCTCTACTACCATCTTCTGTTTCGGAACGCAGGATCGTAGTCACTTCTTGTAACACCTGTTGCAGTCGAGATGCCTCTGGTGCCTTCAATCTTCCAGCTCCAAATCCCGGCCCCCCACGGTGTTTGAGCAACAATCCCTGGAGTGTCCGTATCTTGCCACGTGTCACATCTTCCTGGTTTATCGGCGGAGTCACCATCGACACCAATGGCACAGTCGACGGCGACGACAAGCCTTCCCCAGGAACACTCGTCGGCTTCGTTACCAACACATTCCTGTTTGTCATATCTTGTCCTGTCTGTCCTGTCGTTCGAGCTTGCATTGTCGTGGTCAACTTGGCACCTCTCTGCTGCATTCGCTCCTGCAACTTCTTCTTATAACTCCTTCCTTGCCAATCTCGTGGCAGGTCCCTGTTTTCCATCTGCATCCGAACTGCCCCCTGAATCTGTGCCTTGGCCTCCTCCAAGTTCCTCTCTCTAGTATAAGGATTGTCCACCCAGCTGTCGGCAATTTTGCGCACACTGTCATGGGAAAAGACTTGATTGGCCCGATCCACATCTCCCGCGAGCCAGGCAGCCTTGCGCACTTTGGAATCCTGCTTGAGCTGGGCAAAATACACATCGGCCGTGTTGGACACGGCGTAAGCGTCGGGGTTGAAGCCGACTGGCCGAGGGCTGGCTTTGGGTCCGACTCGAGACGAGGCGGCAGGTGTCTGTGGTGGATACGGCAAGTGAGGCTGGTCGGTGGCTGCGTCCCGTTCGTGCGGGCTGCCGGACAGGCGAGAGAGGAAGTCGGAGTTGTCCCAGTCCGAGTCGAGGGCTGGAAGAGAGGTGGAGGAAGGATGGACTGGGAAGAGATGGGCAGGGGACCATTGGAACACAAGAATTGTGATTGTTAAGGTTACGGCTAGTTGATAATGGGGAGTCATGGTCATGGTGAGGATGGTCATGGTGATATGCAAAATCTCCGTAGAGATTATGGTAGAACATTGTAAGAGTACTGGGTATGTACGATAGATTGTATTCTGGATGGCCATTCTATATTTCATCACTTGAGTGGTTCTACCAGGCATTAGGAACAACCTGATGCATGGTCGAAAATGAGTAAAATTTTCACCCCTAGATTGACCCTCAGAAAATCTGTCTCTTGCTCATCAATCTGCTGATGTCAAAAATATTGTGGTTCTAAATATACTCCCAACTACCAATATTAAGAGAAACAAATGACAAAAGAGTTAAATGTACTTGCCACACATGACAAAAAGATGGGCAACCATTCAAAGAGACAATTACTCAATGGGTGCATCAGTCCCAGTTCAAAGAGAAGTAACAGCTCTTACCGAAGACCCATGCATCTTTGCCACAAAGATGGTGGCTTTCTTTTGTTTTTACAGAAGAAAATCATGACTGCTTCCTCCAGTTATCAACTGGCAAAGCCCATCATCCCTCCAATGCTGCTCAAAGTTGCAAATGATGCAAATGACCACAACTGCAATGTCTCAGATCAAAACTTCCTCTACATGCTGTTCACCATTTTCATTATCAACAAACTTTGATTCATGAAGTGGATTAACCTAGACCACATGCGTCATGATATTCCATTGGAAGAGGAAGCACGCATGATAAAGGTGGAGTTTTACAGCTTAGTGGTGTTGATGAATTAGTTTGGAGAATTCAGCAAAAAATGGCCCAAATTTTAGA
>JALLAW010000742.1:0-11436 GCA_036939535.1 Cyclotella kingstonii | reverse complement strand
TAAATACTTTAGCATACGAGAACTGATCAAGTTCGAAACTAGAAAACTAGTTTATCAGGTTTTATGGCGCAAGCAGGTAAGATTAGCTCATAAGTAAAGTAATCACAGAGTTATTACTACTATATAGAGTCACTGCTTCTAAGACTGCATCCACGTCATTTGCAGGAAGTGCCTCATCAAGGAAATTGAAGCCATTGACGAGGAAGACGGGAAGAGGAAACACAAATGCCCCACCTGTGGAACCGGCAGCAATGGACTTGGTGAAACATGCCACCCCATCGTGACTTCGCCATGCTCTTCGACACCCACGCGGCAATAGTGACAACCAAGTTTGAAGTCGCGGAAATCACCATATTTCCGTTCCTATCTAAAAGAAAATCTCGCTCAGAGAACGTCAGGTCGATAGGAGTTTCTATCAGGAAACTTCATCAACTTCTCTTTATTCAGCAATTGACCCAAAAAAGAGATTCCCCCCCCCTCGTCATGAATCTCCCGGATCAGGATGTAGTGTCGAAAATGGAATCTTCCATTAGCCACCCAGAATCTCTCACTTCCATTCCTCGAGTGCCCTTGGTAACCGTACCTCCCTCACCTACCCACCCAAAAGTTTCAAGCTTCAAGCCGCCCTCCACCCGCAAAACCACAATTTCCTCTGACCAACATGAACTCAAATCGCCCCCAGGAGCTGTTGGTAGCAAAGGCCAAGGAAAGTTCTGATCAGGAACTAGTTGTGCATAAAGGTATTCATCTGACCTTTATGTCACGAACATGGGTCTTCCTATATTAGAAGAAGAAGCCTTCAGTCTTTTCGATCCCTTCTTTACTTGCCTCTCCCACTTTCCTGAATAAAGAGAACTAATGGAAGATCAAGACAGCAAACAGCCTCCTAGTGACAATGTGGAGACATCTCATGATCTGGTTCGGGACTTTATGTTTCAGAGAGGCTGGACCAAAGCTCAACAGTTTCATCTCCTCCATTCTTTCGGGTACGACATATATATGGACCTCTTTTGTCCCCCTATTGACTACTGCCACCCAAAAACTGATGATTGATGATTGGATTTTCGCAGTAGTGCCCAACATCTTCCAGATCGACCTGATTGTTTACAATCGGAAAGACTCAATTCTGATTCCATCATGTTTCCTTCTTCAAGACCGGCTGACTTCGACAAGTAGATTATGAAAGTATGTGACCTTGCTTTTCCTGCAGATGAGTAAAATTATTCCTGCTACGAGATGGAGATGGTTTCAGTGTTCTTGATGAAGCTCTGGTCGACGGGGCATCATTACGACAGGAGTTCTGGAACGAGCAAAAGGAGACAGCAAGGGTGGCAGCAGTTCGACAATCTGCTATTCGATCCTGGCCGGATGATCCTCTGACTTGCGAGTTTGGCACTTTTAGACCCTTGCACGCCTCAGGGGAAATATTTTTTCAATTGTATCGCTATATCTCCCTTACAGAGGCCACACGTCGTGCGAATACCTTAAGACTGAGCTGTTTAGCTGCTTCATCAAGAACTTTGAACTGTATCGCGATCTCGTGAACTAAAAGACAGGCAGCTCTCTTCAAGGCTTAGGTTTCCTCCAATACCTATCGTCCGCAGCAAACACTTCTTCAGATGATGCTATCCTTTGGTGCAAAGCTGAGGCTGTCTGTTGCGAGATATGTATTCTCTCTTCTCCTCGCTCTTTTGAATCTTTCTCGCCCTCGGGTGACCATGCTTCACGGGATGCTATTAATCTTTGCTGTATCAAGAATAATAAATTCTGCTACCTACATCCTCTAACCCCTGAAGAGGAGGAAGAGTCAAGATGAGAGTTGCTGTAACAACGCCCAACATCCGTCAATCATGTCTTCCAAGATATATTACAGACAGAAGCAACATTTATTGGAGGCAAGGAATCTATATGGCAAATATACTAGGATTTTACGGCTGTACCAATGTCCAGTGGGAAACAAATTCGGATTGGAAGAAGATCGATACCTCCAACCTGTCTAGAAACCTTGTTGATCTTGGGAGGTCCGGCTAACCAACTTGGGTTTTGTTTCAAAATATATATGACACCAAGATATCCTTATCAAGCGTGGTGGCTCTAGAGCGGGTTTTTTGAAGAGCGGCCAGATTGATCTCGCTCTACCCTACAACGTTCATTCCTGCCACCTCAGAGAGTGCTCTGAACTCGACTTCTGGTAAACATATGAGTTCAAGGACACCCGGAACATGTTTACTGGAAGTACGATCAAGGATGTCAAGGAACAACTTCTGTCAGTGCCACAATCATATTGGTTGACTCTCACAGGGTAAAATGGCACTAGAAAGTATCTAGAGGTGCTCTATGAGGATCTCAAGCTGTCTCATCTACTAGATGAAACTTGACTTCCGGCCAACATATGAGTTCAAGGACACCCGGAACTTGTTTAATGGAAGTACGATTAAAGATGTCAAGGAACAGCTTCTGTCAGTGCCACAATCATATTGGTTGACTCTCACAGGGTATAATGGCACTAGAAAGTATCTGTGGGCGCTCTATGAGGATCTCAAGCCATCTCATTGACTAGATGAGGTTGAATTTAGTATGAAAGAGGACCTCGCATCCATACTCTTTCATGTCCAGCTGACCTATCGTATTTTACTTCTGTCAAAATTGGCGCCCTTAGGTCAGCTCCCAACGCTCCAAGGCGATAGGATTGTTGCACTTTTCGTCTTCACATGGATTTTGATAGGGCTCCCACCAACAGACCTGTCCTTAAGAGACCTCCAACTATTCTCGCTGCCCTCTCTCCCTTCAACCTCGCTCATCATCTTAGTCCAGATAATCCTGACTCGGACATGTTTGAAAGACTCATACGCCTGGGAGAAACGGCGATTCTCTCTAGGAAGTGTTTCCATGCCGGAGCTGCGAAAAATAGGGATCATCAGTGTTTTTGCCTTTTTGCCTTCATGGCCAGCGCTCCCACAGATCTTCCACTTTCAGCATGCCTTCACTTCAGTGAATCCGCTCTGGCCTCTCACGCCAGTGCGGTCTTGGTCGACCCTCTCAATATTGCTACAAGAGAAGTCAGTAAACGTCTCAGTGTTCGGCCATAGCGCTTTGATGAGCCCTCGTTCAGAGGTGATAATCAATGATGTTGAGAAGAAGCAGCAGGTTGAAGAAATTCAGTCGGTCTTGGAAATGGAATTTTGCTCTAATGTAGAGGAATATATGGTGGACTTTGGATAGAGGTTGGGATCATGGCAGTTCTGCGGAGGTGATTTTCGTGATATTATGGATCTGGGGAAGTCCTTTTTGGTTCTTATCAAGCCTCAGCTGGGAAATTTATTTTGAGGTCTCACGCCCTAGAGCTAAGGTCTCCCGCCCTAAATAGATTGCTTCCGCCTCGAATCTCGTCTTCGTCAAAAAATGAGAAAAAGGAGAGAGCTATCTGTGTATAGTATATATTTTCCTTTATCATGCCATCCATAGTAGGTAAAATGTTTTTTATTTGTCATGTGTATTCATCCTATCGTACTCTGTGTTGTATGTTTGTATATTTCTATATCTGTAGTCCCAGCACGCTGTTTTGTGTTGGTTGCCAGCTTAAGCTGAATGTTTGGATTTTATTCAAACACCCGCCGCCCTGCATAGGATTGCTGTGTTCTGTGGCAATCAAAAATACTCCATCTATCACATTAAGTTTCTTTTCGTTAGTGATAATTTACTAAGTTATTATTATTATACTTTAATTCCTACAAAACTAGGTAACTTCTTTGAAATGTCATCATGTGCAAATTAGAGTGAGAATTCCTCTGAATCCTATGTGTCTTTAGTATGTATCATGAATTGGTCTCCACTATATGGAAGGTAATCATAGAAATTAAAAATGCAGTAGATTACATGTATTTAACTAGGGAGCATTGCCAGAAAAATAGAGTAGCAATGCACATTATAGTTTGTACATTTTTTGTGTATTTTTGACAAAGGTTACAAAAACTGTCAGTGACATCAACATTATTTTATGTAGTTCAGACAAAAGCATTACACATATTTCTTTCATTTTTGAAAGATGTCTTATTTTAAATATGACTTTTGATGAAACAATATGTAATTTTTTGCACAATTAGATGAATTTATAGACATATTTATGGTAAATGCGAATGTTTTATGATATCCCCTTCAAATGCACATAAATATAGGATCATTTTTTACATAATGCATAAAAGATGAAAGTATTTTATGCCATATGTCTATAATGAAACATGTAAATTATTTGTATTTGCTCTATGGGCTATTTGTGTATTTACTCAAATATAATGCACATTTATTCTTCCATCAATAAACTCATGAGAGCACCCAAACGTTTTGTACCTTATACTAAATATTCCAAACCACTGCTTGGCCATCACACAAAGCATGCACCAGCTGAAACATTTTTCAATACAAGTTTGGGCGTTTTACATAAACATTATTTAGACTCTTGCCAAGGGAGGTGAAATCTCCAACATGATATAATCATGATGGAGGCCTGTAATGTTTGATGGCAAAATCTAGTTTACACCTGAAACATTATTACATTTATGACAATGCAAATTACTTTTTAATGAAACTTATTCTGAACACAAATGGTTTTTATTGCTATGACATGATTAAATAAATCAAATCAAGTATTTTGTGAATTTTGTCCGTTTGATTAAGTAATGCATTAACGCCCACTTATATATCTTGAAGATTGAACTCATGTGTTTCCATCTAAAACTCTTTTCTGTTTTTTGAATTACCCTCATGAATACTCTCACTCTCTGAGAATAAATGGTCATATTCCTTACATTCTTGTTTGATTTAAAAACGCTTGTTTTACTTCTCCATGTGCTCAATCTTGCGCTCAGCATAAATTGCTTGGTTATGAAAACACTCTGTTCATGAGTGGCAACAGCAATTCTTTGAAATTCCTCAGCTGTTTGTTTCCTTGAATGTCATGGATGGAAAGAAAATGCTGTTTGGCCAAATAATCATTTTCAATGAAAGGGTCTTCCGTAAAATGAGCTTCAATTACACGAATAAATGCTAGTTGAATCTTGAGGTGCTTCTCATGATAATGCACTTCAAGTCTACCATTGCAAATTGAGTAGAAGTCAAAGGAGTGAATGCATGAGAAAGTGAAAGGTTCATGGATGATGGAAGCTTCTTCTAGAAATAAGGTATGATTATTTTTTTATCAAGATCAAGTGATCCAAAAACACTATCCATTTTGAAAAGAAGAGTATTCCAAGATGCCTTTTTCTTGTGCTCTTCCTTCCTGACAATTGGTCATTGCCTACCTGGACAAAATCCAATTAGTGAGGATTAAGAGCGTTGTACTCAATGTGACAGAGAATTCATCTGGAAACATACCATTCAATAGAGGTAAATGTACTGGAGTTCTTTCTTTAGTGTTTCAACATTGGAATTGATCTCCTGAGAAAGGAAATTTTATTTCTTTTTGTTGTCAACAAAATCAATCAGTTTGTTCATTGAAATCTTTAGAGACAATCTTGACTCTCAGGTGACTGCCTATCTTTTGATTACCTGTGCCAAAGTCATTGATTAAAAGCTTGTCATCAGTAATGTCAATATCTTTTCAATGGACATCATTTCATTGAGTAGAGATTATTTTACCTCAAGGTAAGAAGAGAAAGAACTTCATCCACTTCCACCATAAAAAATGTACACTAGGATGTGATTTGTAGCGCAAAAGATTATGTTGATTTTTGTTACCCCCTACAAATTGACTGACTTTTTTGCATGTTTGATCAAAGGCTGCCTACGTTGTTTGGGCATTTTACTCTTTATGTTGGTCTTACTTGAGTGCTGTTCTATCCATAAAAATTTCAGATTGGATCCGTGCAGGTATGAGTTGGCTCTGACTTGAGAGTAGATATCTTACTTTCATTTTGAACAGGTGTAAAGTGTCTATTTCTCTCATGATGAACTGCAAACCAACTATGACAAGTGTAATGATATAACTGGGATTCATTCTGTGTCATGGCCAGAGACTGTATAAAATATTACAGCTGGGAAGCATGTTTGAGGTTGAAAAACGAGGAAGGGTACCAGCACATTTTGTCAAGATAAAAAATAAAATGACTGGTAATTATGCAGGAAAGAATCCAATAATACTTTTCTAAACCATATTAACTTCACATGTGATTTTTTATCTTGACAAGTTTAATTAATGGCTACTGATTTGATCAAGCCAACCCCATGTTTGATTCATTATCTCACTGAACTCCTGCATGCTCATTGAGCCAGCATGAACACTGTGAGCACGCTCACACATTCCAGGCTGGCTAAGCTGAACCAGTGAAGTTTTAATACTTTTTGCCATTTCCAAACAGGATGACCCATCTTTGTTAGGGGGTTCTAACATTATCCTTGACGCAAGAACACTTGATGGATCCATCATTAAGCATCGGTAGAAAGGTATTTTGTAACCAAAAGGTTTAGAGGATTCTGTTATCATGCTATAGAAAAATATCCGTCCCTTTGAATGTAAGATGGATGCACCAGTTTCAAACTGATTATCCTTCCATCCATCGTTGGATGATGAATACAGAAGGTCAACTTCGAATAAATGAGCATGTACTAAGACAAATAGAGCTTGAGTGCAGACATCTCCCTTTATATGAAAGAATGTTGCTTGTCCATCAAGTGTGTCACACAAATCATCGAATGTTCCCTGCACAACCTTTTTCTTACTTGGCGTGTCATCTCGACGCATATCATACAGGTAGTCGGCAGGTCTCATCCCCACTGCCTGACACTTGGCATCAGCCACCGAGGAACAAACGATCTTGGCATCAGGAAAAGCAGACACTGCGTCTGGTAAGTGATTCGTGTGAGAGCTACTACCACTAATGATGTAGTTAACTTTTCCATGTTGTGCGATCCAATGGACCATTTGAGGATGCAGTCTAACTGGATTATACAGCATCAAACTTTGGTCATGTATTTTTATGACAAACATCTCTTGCTGCATGTCTCCACCCAACTGTGCCTTCTCTGTATCAGATAACTTGTCATAGTTCCTAACTCTTTCAAAGTCTTCTTCTAACTTGGTCTTTAAATGCTGTGGTGCATTGTTTATGGTCGCAGCTTTCATTTCCTGAAAAGAATTGTATGGAGATATGATCTCAATGAATTTAGCCAAGGATGGATCGGCAAGATAGGTATAACGTACTCCCCAAATTTTATCCGGTAAAATCTCTCGCTTTTCATAAGGATTACCTTCAGCCTAAGCTGTTCCTAGAATGTCAATGCAATCTCTTGGAGTGGAAGGTTTACTAGATTGTAAGAGAAGTGTCATACGAATCCGGTCTGGTAGGGATGCAATAACTCTAAGTGGGAGAGGTAGGGCACGAATGGTTCCATAATCTATATTTAATGTTTCCACTAGATTCTGTTTGCTTTGTCTCCTCCACCACTGGATGATTAGAGTAAGGCAAACAACTTGGATAGCTACTACAGCAATCTGGCAGGTGCTGTTATTGACAACCATGAAGAAGTTAGGGAAAGATACTGTCACTTGTTGTCCTGAGAGACTACCGAGGAGTGTTGGGTAAGTAATGTCAAGATTTCACGATCAACTCGGCCGTCGAAATCTTCGAAGCAGGTATGTAGTAGGAGTACTACTATTTGTGTCGACAAGAGGATAAGAGGATCTCATTTTCTCTGAGAAAGAGAGGGACTTGATGAAACGCTTGGATTGTACGGAACGGTGGTAGTTTGACTTGAAAAATTTGAATTTCTCCCCTGACCGGATCTTGTCCTGTCTACTATTATACCAAACTTCCTCAGTACCATACCGTAGTAGGAGTATTATACTACTACTACTCTTACTACTACTATACTTTGGATCACAAAATCATGTGATGGGCATTCGTGTCTCGTGTCCATCTTGACCTTGACACGAATTTTTCCTAGCATGTCCTTCCAAATAAAATCCATTCGATATCAAGTATGTCTCTGATCACGATCGTTGTCATTGTACTTCCGTCCCTGCCTCTCTCAGTTCACTTTATCGTTTTTTCAACAGGACGCTCCACGAAGCATCCTACTGCAAAACTCCAATGGCCCCTGCCCCCTGCTTGCCGCCGCCAACGCACTGCTCCTTCGAGGTGCCATTCACATCTCAAACGAATTCCTCCATTGTGGCGCTATCAGCGTCGAGCAGGTTGTGAATTTACTGGCCGATTGGGCTCTCCATCGATCTCGAACGAGTCATGCGTCAGAGTACCATTTGAACGAGGTGCTCACACTGCTGCCTAGTTTACAGAGGGGGATGGATGTCAATCCCAAGTTCACTTGTGGCGTTACGGGAGTAGAATATACCAATAATATGGCAGTGATAGATCTCCTAGGACTGGAGCTGGTTCATGGATGGTTGCTGGATCCCCAGGATGAAGAGACACAAGCCATCATTGGTACGAAATCCTACAATCAATTGATGGAGTTGCTTCTGCGAGCAAATGAGGCAAAGGAATCCCTGCAAAATTGCAAACAAACCTCAATAGAAATCGAGCATTTGAACCAGCGGAACATGTCGGAACTCATCTCTGACTCGGATGTTGTCAATGATTTTCTCATCTCATCCTCTCATCAACTCACCCATTATGGTCTTGTCCAACTCCACAATCACCTCTCCGAAGATGCCCTTTGTATCTTTTTTCGCAACAATCACTTTGCCACACTCACCAAACACAACAGCTTGCTGCACCTTTTGGTCACAGACTTGGGCTATGCTCACACACCAGAAATCGTCTGGGAAAGGCTTTCGGCCATTGATGGAGATACAGAATATGCCAATGAGTTCTTTCAACTACCCACACCTAGACAAGAGTGGATGCCACAGGCGACAATATTAAAAGATAGCGGGGGAGTGCCGTGTCAGGAGGAATGGATGACGGAGCAACAGCGATTTGACCATGATAGTGAGCAGTTGGCACGTCAGCTCCAGGAATTGGAATATGCACGGAATGACCCACCCGCTTCCACCGGAAAGAGACCAGAAACAGGAAGGAGCCCTGCCAGAGTGACAAACAGTTCGAGGTCTCAGGAGGCATCATCAAAGTGTAGTGTTTCATGACAAGTGCAAAAATTCTAAATACTGATTCGAGAATAATGCTATACTTTCTGTCATTCCTCTGTTTTCCTTACTTTGTTAGTTATTCCTGATAATGGTAAATATTCCACATCAATTCCAGTGGAGGTAACAGTTTCACAAACCACTGTACAGTCAGTGGAGCCACTACCGCCATTGATTGCGATTTCTTGTGCGATTTCCTTCAAAATCTCCGTCAGCATTGTCCGAATCTCTGTTTGAGGCATATTTCTTGTCCATTTTTGTGCCAACATGTGATTTCCCAGTGTGGATCCCATGCCCATGGCACGTGCCACATATTGCTGCGACGATCCATTAGCCTCGACCATTGTCAAAGACGGCTCCCTTTGGCCCTCCGTATCCCATCCCAAGAGAAAGGTACACACTCCCAATGGCCTCCCTGCTCGATCACCGTTCGGACTGCTCGGAGCGGCACTCCTCCGTCCCCCCATCGTCATCATCTCACTTTGTTCCTCCTGGTCGTCATTGTCATATGGTAGAAAGTCCAATAGCACCTCCTGCAGCATCTGCGTGATTTGGGCCATGGTGGGCAAAGTGTCATATCGGAACCAGTATCGAGACAGTATGTGGCGCTGCACAGTCTGGTAGAGAAAGGCGGCGTCGGCGGACAGACCGGTGCTGACGAGGGCCGAGTGGAGGGCGGCGGAGTCACGAGTGGCCAGAGTGCGGACCATGGTGGGAGGTGACTCTGCGTTTCGGGAGAGGGAGGCAACCACAACCGCATCGGCGGACAGACAGGCCAGAATGGGAGTGCCGAAGGAATCCGCGGCTCGAAGTGCGTGGAGCAGTTGAGTGGACTGGCCGAACTCGTTGAGAGCTGTCAGAGGCTGGTAGAAGTCGTAGGGAGACGTGGGGATGGACAGACTGGCTGGCAGGAGGAGGAGGGGGCCAACCAGTCTCCTCATGGTGGTTGGTAGGTAGGGGAGTGGGAGATATGGTACGAAATATTCATTGCTAGAAATTTTGATGCATTACTATACTATATATTTGTAAAATCTATACTTGTTTTCAACAGTCATTACCAGAGAATCCTGACTTGTTTGTAGTCAGATCTGATTTTGATTTATCCATTGTAACGTCAATAACTTTATTATCAATCACCCTTTTATTTTCACAACAAAGGGCATCTTGTCTCATCCTGAATATGGCCATCACCATGAGTAACACCAATGATCATAACTCCCCTTCAGGTGGCTGCCACCCAGCCATTCCACTTCAAATCACCTCTACCTTACCTACAAACATCACCCCAACATTTGCTCCCAGCCAAATGATTGCAACTAGAAAAAATCATGACCTGCTTCTTTGTCAAGATGGTCCACGCCTTGATGGTTAACGTGCATAGGAAAGTGGTGAGTAGAATTTGGGGTGAGGCAAATTTTTGTTTGAAAAATAATGTTGCAATTGATGGGACCTCGTAGAAGCCTGGCAATTGTGGCCGTAAAAGGCTTTGCAATGACCTTACTGTTGTCCAAGCAATCCCACTCCAAAAGAGGTGCACAAAACAGACCCTCATCAAAGAGTCTAGGTGTGTCCAGCACTGTTGTGCATTGGCTTCGAAAGGAGAGTTTGCTTTGAAGCATTGGGATATCTTTTCTCACCCCTATTCACATGGCCTCTTGCTTGAGTTTCTGCCACTTGCATCTCAACCTACAGGCGTGGCCAATCCAGGACATGAAAAACCTCATCCATGTGGATGAGAAATGGTGTAACATGTGCAAGTTCAAGGGTAGGTTTTACCACACAAAAGAAGGGGCTGATCCATACAGTAGTGTGAAGAATAAGCTTCCCATCAACAAGGTGATGTGCCTGGCAGCTGTTGCTAGGCCCAGTGGGATCCTCACAGCAAAATGAAGATCAATGGAAGGCTTGGTATCTGGCCCTTCGTTTATGAGGTGGCACAGAAGTACCCATTTACTGAAGAAACCTAGATATAACCAGGGAATTAAAGTTTGTAACTGGTGAAAAAAAACTCCTTTTATAGGGTTTCTTCTCCTTCCATGCATGTTCTTCTCCCCATGTGAGTGTCATTTTTATCCATGTGTCAACCATTCTTTTCGCCCAAGCGTTCTAGTTTGCCAACAACTAATAGTGATATATTAGACATTTTGCCTCTATACTTGTTTCTAGCTGTATATAATTAGATGAATCAACTTGTTAAAAACATCTTTGCCATTTTTGTAACTGTTCTTTTAATAATAATATAAATATATTTGTAAATCACCACTACGTAACTTAGAATAATTGGTGTGGTAGACAATGAGTCTTTTCAACTGCCGCCTCAACAGCAGTTCCGCAAC
>JALLAW010000741.1:0-11446 GCA_036939535.1 Cyclotella kingstonii | reverse complement strand
TCAAGAGGACAGGATATATACTGCAAATCCCATCACTGATCGTCCTCGTCAGGTACTGCTTGGCACTCCTCCTCCAACTCTGATCAGACCGCCCTCCAAAAGAGTTAGTCGTCCACCTAAGAGATTTGCAGATGAACCTTCATCTACTTCAGCTAAGAAGAAGAAACCTGCAAATAGGAAGTCGGGTTAAGAGTTTGGGTTACTTTGTATGGGACTCTATTTTTTATGTTACATAATTGTTTGCTGTGCTTTGTTATTTGTTGATGTAATTGCTACGGATTGGAGATGCCTCCTTCTGTTTCCAGCTTTGCTGAAGATGCTTTGTGCATGGCCTGCTCCGGCAGGATTGCTGTATTACGGCAATTGAAAAGACTTGGTTTCTACCACTATTTAGACAGTTAATGTGGTAATTTAATAAGTAATTAATTAATTACTCCTACTAAACTAGAGGACCCTACACCAACCTATCTATATAGTACAATAGAGAAGACTAAATACCATAATATATATGTTGGTACCAGTATATATACTGGACCAGTATATATACTGGTACCAACATATATACTGTCGAAGCCCGTATGCGTTCGACTGTCAGGATGACTATATTTTCTCATTTTCCATCATCTATTATGATCCATTCCATACTTTTTCTTCTCCTGCTCGTGTGCTGCCATCAAACTTATGCCTTTCTCGCCGCTTCTCCCACAAATCATGCTCTTCCTATTGCACCATTTTCATCTTCGCTCCTCCTCGCAGGATTCGGTCGGAACGAAGCCGTAGATTCGAAGCTGCCCAAGTTAAAGGCCAAGTCTCAATGGGACAGGTACGTGTTAGGTTATGTGTAACATTCGCTGAGCGTTGGGGATTGGACTCAGCTCATATTTCAATCTTAGGTACACCAGCCTCAAAAATTCCATGAGAGTGCGCGTGGGCGTCCGCGTGAAGGATTCTGGTGGATGGTTCGAAGTGGGACGAGTGAAGAGTGAAAATGACCAGTTTACAGAAGTGGCGGTGGCCAGACAGAGGGCGCTCATTGCTGAGGTGAGTGGTAGCATGCAAAAGGAGACTTACTTGTGCCTCCAGTCTGACCATGATGTCCCTTTTTCACGCCAGCATGCCAAGAGACTCTATCTGGGACAGGTAAGCAAATCGCCTCCTCGCACCTTGTATGTGTCGCCTTCTCATAATTTCATTGTTCATCATTGCAGATACCAGCGAATGCTGTATTAGATTGGGGTTACATACCTTTCACCGAAGATGATCAAGATGGAGAATGGACAATAGTTGAGAAAGTCATTGGAGACGAAGCACAGAGTGGGATCGAAAAGAAAATTGGATTCGAGGGTATTGCTGACAAAGCTACTGGATTTTACTGTTATTATCATGAGGGACGGGTTGTTGACAGGGAGGATGGAGGGAAGGGAAAGAGGGCTCCTGTCCTGAACAACGTTGTCAATATCCGGGGCAACAAAAATTTGGCAGATGGATGAAACGCTTTGAGTTGTTGAACTTGTTAGTATAAGATAAGTTCTATAATAGATAATAAAGTTAATGGGACTAGTTATATCATGTTCAAAGGAATTTAAAGTGTTTTATATTTAATGCAATAAAAAGAAATAAAGATACTGAATTTACAGTACAGATGGAAATCTATCAAATTGAATCTTGTCAGAAAATGCCTTAAAATAGAGCCTGCCATGACAGAGACAATTCATTAGAGACTCAGCGTTAAATGTGAATTTTGTCGAAGCTGAAAAACTAATTTGAATAATTGATGAATCATTTCGGGTTTGGGCACTTTGACTTGACATATTCCATCAAATTTTTATAATATTCACCATGTTCTCCTCTCACTAGGCTCTCTTCTAACGCACATTCCACATCATCCAATTGAACGCCAATCATCAATTTAGATCCAGGATCATGAGGATTAAAGGGACCTTTGTTTGCAGCTTGTAAGAGTCCAGAGTCACAAAGCATTTCCACTAGACTTATGAGTCTACCAAAATCCATATGATCAAATAGAGCGTGTTGTGTTGCAGTAACACAGAACTCTTTCAATGTAGACACACTAATTTCTGCACCTGAACCCCATACATTACCAACGGAAACAGCAATGCAGAGGACAATTTTCGCAAGCTGGGGAAGGCCACGAATTACATCTGCATGTTTCACAGCATTTCCTTCACGGATAGCACACATCATGTGACGAAGCGACACTAAGGGCATACAGTCATCGTTATGTACCTTCATCATTAGTGTGTCCTCGGTCATTGATTCAAGACATTTTCCAACTGCATTTGAGGTAATCTCTAGCACTTGGCGCGCATCCCCACTAGCAGTTGCAATCTTTCTCGCTACCAGCTGAAGAGCTTTTTGATCCACTATTTTTTCACCTATACGGTCATGAAGAATTTTCAACATATCCTCTTCATTATACGCTGGAAATATAATTTCTTGAGGCTGAATGTAACGTTATCATGAAAACTTAAAGTTAGATACCTCTCAAGGGTTTAAATCGTAAAAGAACACACTTACATGCCCAATTTCTCTGATACGTGTAGCAAGTGCATCATTAACGCAATTCGAAATACCAATCAGACTAAAGCTTAAATCTTTGTCCTCTGACCAACTGATGAGTTCACGCAAGCAAGCTTCTCCGTTACTGTCACGCTTCTTCAAAAGCATATCAACTTCATCAAGCACTAACACAAGGACCCTCTTTTGCATGACTTTTTTCAATGCAGTGATGCTACAGTCTCTATCAAATAGCAATTCTTTTGTCATCTTTTTTACTATGGTTTTCATTATCCCATCTTTCTGATTTAAACAGGCACTGACAGAAGCCATATTGATAAAACAAAAGCCAGGTCTTTCGATACCCTCTAGTTTCGCCCATTTCTTCATATCATCAGCACACGCAGAGACAACTGTAGTCTAATGACATAATGTAACTTGAGAAAAAAATGCAGGCTCTAATTGTTCCAAAAGTCTAACAAAAGTCGTACCTTTCCTGTTCCTGGGCCTCCACAAATGTACATAAACTCGGGTTTTTGCAAAGTACACCGGTCAATCCCCATCCCGAACTCAATTGATTTCAACATAAAATCCTTGATAGAATCCTCCATCAATGACACAGAGCAATCGACTGAAGTTTTGGATAAAAGTTGCCGTCCCTTGAATGAAGGATGTAGTGCCATCTGGCATGATTCTAGCTTGTCTCTTACCGTTATTTGTTGATCGGCTAAACACAGTGTAGACGAATCAACTATGGCTGTATGATCAGTACATGATAAATGCTTCTCGCATGTAAAAGAGTCCGACTTGTTCTGAGATTTGCGGAGAGATGGAATTATTTGGGAAGAGGTATCCTGGTTATCTATATTTGCTGCATCCGTGTTCGGTGCAGCCACCGAAATTCTATCAAATGATGGTTCCTCTTGGCTCTTTTTCATACCTTTCTCAAAATCAAGTACATCAACTAAAGACGGCTGTATGGAAGCTTTTTCACATATTTCGTTGGAATTCAATGAAAATGAGTAATCAGAGTTATCATCTGAGGAGAACTTTCGAGGGGTAAGAAGCATGGCATTGTAATCGCTATGATTTAGAAAACAATCTGCAACAACTTCAACATCTTCTTTCTCCAAACAAGACAACGAAAAAGTTTCTGAATTGGGATTTTCGTCGCATTCCTGCCTTTCGTCACTTTTCACAGAGCTTAGAGTTTTACCACTAGGACTAGATGCAAACATTGATGACGTAGAATTAGATACATTCTTCGCTGTGAAAGCAGCCTTCTTCACCAAGTAGCCAAGCATTGAACCTTCGTCAATTCGACGCTTCTTGGGGGAAGTTTGCTTTGGTGTGTCCTGATCCTCTGCCTCGACAACCATAATAGGTTGAGTAGAGATATATGATTTTACAGCGTCACGTAAGGGAGTCCGCGCTACAGCAGTTGGGGAGACTTCTTCATTCATTTCATTATGTAAGAGATTCTTCATTGACCTATCGTTTCTCACGCGTTTGCTGGAACAGAGTGTGTTAGGCTTTAAAGCAGGAGGGATTGTTGATGATAACAGTCTTAATACCAATAGTCTTACCAAACGTCAAATGTTGCGACACTTGCAACAAACATCTCAAACTTGAATATGTCTTCAGCTGACAAAGTAGAATCATGATTTTTTGCAATAATTACACCAAACCGTGCGATGTGATTGAACAATCCAATGAGAGTTTTCCAGCCATTATTCTTTACCATCGGGTTATGAAATTCGGTGTCAGGTAGAGCGAAGAAGTCTAAGGTCTTACTGATATGATACCCTAATCGCTTCATAATATCTTTGGTCTCTTCAGCAGTCAGATCAAAGCTATCTCGAATAGTCACAGACTCATCTAAGAGGCTCTTTATGTTTGCACAACGGACCCAAGACTCCAAAGCATATTCCTGATCCTCCTCCATTTCAGAACCTTCCATCTTACACGGAAGTCCGTATGCACAAAGATTTTCTCTCATACCTTGTATGCTTCTGAAATAGTCATGCCCAAGTACAAATTTGTCTGATGGAACAACGTTCGGCAAGCAAAAGTAGAGCTCGTCATTACTGAAGTGTTCGCTACAATTATAATGCCCCTCGAGCAATTCAAATGCTTTGATAGAGCTAATTAGCTTGGAAGGAAAGCCACGTTGTTTAGTCAGCTTCATGAAATCCCTGTCATACCTTGACTTTTGCTGAATCTTAGATGGGTCATTCTTCGATTCTATCTCAGACACTGAATATTGGCCATCTAATAAAGGTTCAATAATTTGAGAGACTTTCTCTATCACACGAGGCGTGGTATTATCGCTATCTTGACAAATGCGCTTGCTGAAATATGCAGAATAGACTCTCACAATTAGTTAGTAAGAAAGTTAAGGGTGAAAAGAAATGCATAGGACTTACAATGTGTTGACGTTACTACCAGGGTTGGCAATGAATAGGTCAAGCTGGAATCGATCCTGTTTACTAAGCCCAACGCACGATGTGCTACTCGTACATGGAATACCGAATCTGGCCAGGTGTGAGTAAAAGTCTACTGCGCGTTCGAATTTCTTGGAAGAGATTCCATCAGAGCTTGGAATTACATAGCCTGTTGAATACTTGAACCCGAGATTCTGAAGCCATTTCCATGCAGTGCTTTGTTTAATAGGATCAATAGAAATGTATGCACCATCAGAAAGGCCTACTACATGCGCAAGACGCACCCAGCGTTCAATATCAACTTTCTGCTTCTCTGAGAGTGTCCTTTTAGCTAGAGGAAGGCCAAAGGCGCATAAATCTTTCCTGAGAGAATCAATGGAAGAAAAGAAATGCGTCCCTTCTTGTGCATTTGAATCTTTTCCTGGTCTATTTTCTTTGCCGGGAAGGCAATACTTTCGATCTTTGTAAGAAAAGCCAAAAACATTAATGAGGAGCTCCCATGCCTCTCCGTTTTTCAGCACCTTGAATGATGGATCAAAAGATTCGTCCTCACTTTCAAACGAAGTGCAAGGCTCTGCATCATTTGTGCTGTACGAATTCCGGACAATAATGGGCTTTTTGGTAATACAGGGTATCTCTTTTCCTGATGATATTTTCCTGAAATTACCTCTTCTTTTGATTTCTAATTCCAAACCAGTGACTTCGGGGGACTTCAATTTCGCACTAGTATTGCGAGTAGGATCATTTTGATGATTGTCCTCTGCGCTGGGACTGTCTCCGAAAACCGAAAATCTACTGATATCTGAAGTTTCACTTGGTGGGCTATAAGTTTGCGAATTCATCATTTTGGCTTTTTTCCCCTTTTTGACATTTATTTTCTTTTTCTGCATAGATGCCATAGCTATATCCGCATTTTGTGTATGATTCGAAAATTTCTCCCGCAGTTTTCGCTTATTGGTTCGATCTACCATTTCTGAGTCAGAAACAGATGAAGAGGGACTAATATCTCCTTTCCATCCAAGTGTAGTCCTCGCATACTTCTGTACAGCTTTCTCCGAACTGAAGTAATCTTTATCTTCCCTTCCTTGTTGTAACAAATCCACTTTTGTCATATGAGTACAATTAGGATGAACATAGTAGTAAGATACCAAACCCGAACCTGTGTAGTAGGACCAACCTTCTCTTTTCATTTTTCTCCACATTTCAGGCCATGATAACTTACTATTGAACATTGACTTGCAAGAATGGATCCGAACTTTAGCTGAAGGTTTGACATCGACGAGTGGTGATCGCAATGGTGATATAACTGATTGATTCTCGTTAACTTCAATCGAAGTTTTCTCTCCTACAGTCATATTGTTATCTTGATTGCAACTTGTCTCTTTCGTCCCTTTCTTCAATATAATTTCTTTTTTCGCAGAAAATTTAGAGTTCCCTGACTCCATGGAAGAACCAGTCCTGATACTTGAGTGTTCAGATAAAAAAGCGGTAGATGCACTCTCCGAACGCTCCATTTCCGCAAAGGAAGAATACTCAACTTCCTCAAAAGTCTTCATCTTAAAAGATTTGGTGTCAGACACACGTATCTGTTGATTCTGACCATTCTGGTTCATTGACTTACACAGTAATGGGGTATTATTAAACATTGTCTCCATTCGAGCCATGGCAATGTCTAATGCAGATTTGAACTCTACTTGTCCACAATATGAATTCTCTTCAGACATTTCCTCTATGTGGTTGAAGAAATTAAAGACTTCTGACGTCGAGACCGGTAGAATTATCAAGGAATGTGAAACAATCTTCCGCCCAAGAAGATAAGCAACACCACAACCCTCTTGAGAACTTACTCCAGCATCTCGTTTAAGACGTGCAACATGCACTGCAAACTGCCCTTTCAGTCGATTCACATGGGAAATATTGATGGAGGCATCAATTTGAACGAAAAGATCTGTCAAAGAATCAAACTTGAGTGCTGGCCACAGTTGACGTATTGCAACTTCATTTCTCTTCCCTTTCTTCGCTACTTTTTCGTTCCCGGCATTTGCAGTAGCTGCAGTCGAAGTGCTCACTAAAATAAGACGATCACAAAAATCGGAGGAAGCGAGATGTTGATCAAGTTCACCAGTTTCGTTTATACTTGTCATGATGAAATCGGATGACTGTTAGTAAAGGAACGACTTTTGCTGACTGCATGTGTTTCAAGCATTACGGGAGTGAGATTATCAGTGCATGCGTGTAGCAAAATAATCTGAGCATAATGAGACGACATCAAAACCCTTAAAGAAAGACTCACGACAATTGGATGACACTTGCATCAAATGTTACTGTTAAAGCGGTTCAAGAGAGTCGAAAATCTGCATCAACGAGATACTGCGCGAGAGAAATGCATTGATCGCACTCATCCATACCATGCACGTAGCTACAGAGAGACACTGCCCAATTGCATAAATTTGGCGCGGTCACATAATACTCCAGGTAGTGAGACTACAGTGTGATAGTGCTTTGAAAAGTAGAAATACTCGTAGGTAGTACTACTCTGAGTTTTTTTGTACTCTTTGTTCGAACATATTCCATTTAGTGAAAACAAAGTGGATGAATAGTAGCTTTCATGTATTAAAAGACCGCTAATCAATGTAAAATTTTCTCCTCTACAACTTTGTAGCATTGATATTGGGGTCAATGTGTAGATCTTTGATGTGATTTTTGGCTGGGAGAACCCCCTAGCTTTGTCAAAAAATGGCAGTTGCTAATAGATTGACATTAGTACCAGGAAAATATGTAGACATATGTAGATTTCAGGTCATAACTCATTGAAAACCATCAAAAATCCACTCAACCATGGCAATGAATTATCATAGCCCTTCCTCTGACATAGCATCGATTCTGGACAATATAAACAAAGAACCACAACCAAGACAATGCCCCACAAGATATTGGACTGACTTTAGGATTAATGACTCCAATATGACAATTGAATTCCCCTTTGTGCACCAGCATATCAATGCTTTCCAATATTTCAAATCGTGCATCCTTGCAATCGCAAATGCATACCCCTGACTTCTTGAAATCGCCCCATGATGATGTTCAATCATAGCTGGAGACAATGAAAAGAATTGGGAAGAAAAAGCCAATGACATGATGGTAGTAGTTGACGCTATTGCGATGAAAGATTTGACTGATGGTTACGAGTTCATGTTTGACCCTCCTCTGTTTGAAATCAATACTTCTGAGGAGCACGCGTTGGCTACAGTTGAGTTGCAGGTATTGTGTGATATTGAAATGTTCCATAACAGCAAAACTGATACAGTAACGAATATAGAAATAACAGGAAAAGAGACCTTGAAATTGAGGAGATAGAGATCTTTTTTGCTTTAACATTGCAAGAACTGAGGAAGATGGGAAGAGAATTGAAGATAGCTGTTACTGGTACCAAAAAAAATACTATTTGAGCATATTAGAGCTTGAGGAGATGATAAAATTATATTGGGAGTGATTTGTATTTATCTTAAGAAGATTTAAGCAAGTGGGAGAAACATATTGGGAAATTCTGAGTCCAGAAGATGTCCCTAATGCTTCAAATGTTGATCGAGCAACTAATACTAAGCTAGGATTCTACGGATCACCAATTCAAACTATGTTACAGGGGCAGTAGGACATAACTTTCTCACTCTAGAAACAAGTGCAATCATTAGACCAACATTTTGTTCCAAAGATTCAAAATAAGAGGTATCTGAGAATGGCCATCCTTCTGACCAAGCATGCAAGGCTATTCCAACACGTGCAGTAGCTCGACAAGTAGACTTTTTCTAACTGTTTGATTTGCCTAAGTAAGTCAATTGAAACTGTGTTACAACAAATAATAAATGCTCATCAATACTGTGCACAACTGATATTAACCTAGGTTTGTTGAAACAATAGTGGTAGCATGTAAAACAGATAATACTAATTAAATTCTATTTTCAGAATTGTGAAAATCGAAAGAGTCTGAAGCGATTGAGAATTTTGCGTAGGGTACCATTCGAATTCCTACTATACGTATAAAAGGCAATCTTTACTCAATGTTTTGGAGATGTGCCCCATCATATAAACCCCTTTTCTTTGTAATTTTGGTGTGATACATTTGCATTCTGTTGAATTCTGGCAAGGCAGTACAAATTTTCTGGCAGTCAGTTTGATACTACCCTAAGATACGACACACAAAAATGTAGAACTCCCATCTTTCGAAAGAGACACAAAAGATGCCACACACTTACTACCTCACATCACCATCTAGCATTCCAGCACTAACCAGGTTACTGACACCTGAGGCTATAACTTCACAGGAAATGGTCAGACAACCTTCATTCCACCACCATGCCCTTCCCAACTCTCCTTCCTACAACACTGCACATTGCTGTCCAGATTCAGAGAGTCCTCGATTGGACCGATCCACTCAAGCCATCTCTGAGGTGCCATCACCATGGCCGACATTGACAGCCATTACCTCCTCCTGATGGATGCTGTCGACCAGCAGGGGAATGAATCCCCTCCGAACGTACCTGCAAACATCACCACATATTTTTCCTACCTCTAACAGTTCAAATTCAGAAAAAAACATGAGTTTCAACAAGAAGCAAGCCATCGTCGTTCACCTACTCGTTCAACTCGACGGTTTCTCTCTACTATTGGGGGCAATTAATGATGTCGCCAAGATGTTAAACTTTCACAGGCGTGAGGTTAGCAGTGTTTGACGTTTTGTTTTGTCATGATTGATTGACAATGTGACAATAATCGTGGCTTCAAAAGAGCTCGACACTTGCAGCAGAAAACAATATTCATTGACCTCAAATTTGTAACAGCCATTCCTCTTCAAGTGAAGCAAACGCATAGAGCCTTGGCAAAAAGCCTTGGTGGTCTTGTACTGTTGTGCATCGCTTTTTGAAGGAATGATTGGTTCAAACTTTTAAGAGTATTGTTAAAAGTTTCATAACCCCCACTCACATGGCCGCCTGATTTAGTTTTAAGCCATTCACATAAAGCCCTGAAAGACTGGCGGTTAAAGGACACGAAGAAGTTTATTCATGTTGATGAAAAAAGGTTCAACATGTGCAAGATCAAGAAGAAGTATTATTAGACAAGAGACGAGTTGGATCCTTACAGGAGTATGAAGAATTAGCTTCACATTGGCAAGGTCATGCTTCTTGCTGCTGTTGTTCGACCACATTGAGACCCCAGCAAAAAGACCAAGTTCAATAGAAGGATATACATCTGGCCCTTTCTCTACGAGAGGATAGCACAGAGGTGTCAAGAGGGAGGGCATAAAATGGGGGACGTGATCATGGAGCCCATCACTGAAATCAAGAAGGAACTCAACAGAGTTTTTCTAATTGAGAAGGTACTCTCAGCCATCAAGGACGAGATGGCTGCTGCTACGACCAGGGATGTCATCTTTCAACAGGACTAGAGCCCTGTTTATATTGCATCGACTGACCCTGAATTCCTGCAGACTGTGTCTGAGCTAAAACTGAAAGTCAATATAAGGAACCAGTCCCCAGATCTAAACGTGTTAGTTCTGGGTGTTTTCAAATCGATCCAGTCGATCAAGGAGACTTAGCAACCCTAAGTGTGAAGGCTTTAATTGAAGCAGTAAAAACTGCGTTCAATTCAATGGAGAGGTTAGCTTTTGACAGTGTTTGGGTATCTTTGCAGGTTGTCGTGAGTGAGTAGACTGATGGGGGAATAATTACAAAATAAAGCACCAGTATAAGAACGAGTTGAAAAGAGTAGGGTGCTTGGATCATTCATTTGGGCTTGATGATGAGCTCAGGGCAAGGGGGGAGGACCAACTGGGGGAGGAAGTATAAGTACGTGTTTTCTTCTCCTACATGCAAGCTTATCTTCCCATGCGATTGTAGTTGTTATCCACTGTAGGCTGTTCTTTTTGCCCATGCGTTCTAGTTTACCAACTATTAGTCACTAACCTCAATATACTTCTAATCTTAAATTTGTTAGATGAATTAACTAGTTAATTAATGTTGTAGCAGTATTTGTAGTTGTTCTTTAATTTTTCGGACAAAATACTCCTACCTTTAGAAAATGGATAAGATGAAGGAGGGAGTATTCACTGCCGAGCTCATAAGGATGTGTAAGAGCTCCCCCAGGGAGACAGCCGTACATAGAGGAAGCGATCCGTGTCCATCTAATTAAATCTAGATTAGTACCTAGTACAGTTGTCTTACTAATATAAAAGTATCTTACTAAGTTAGTCTGTATCATTCTACCTAGTTGTAGTTATGAGGATTTAGAAGTGAGGAAGTATCATGGTATAAAATGAGCAAAATGGAGAGAAAGAAACAGAGAGAAAGAGAGAGGTAAAATAATGGTTTTTGTTTTGTTCATTTCATAACTAATTATGATAGCACGGGTTGTGTGTGTGTGGGGGGGGGGGTGCGTGTATGTGTGTGTGTATGTGTGTGTGTATGTGTGTGTGTGTGTGTGTGTGTGTG
>JALLAW010000740.1:0-11441 GCA_036939535.1 Cyclotella kingstonii | reverse complement strand
GCGAATAAAAAAAACACGAGTAGTACCTAGTTAAACTGGTTAATTACCCAGTGTAACTGGGTATTTTCGCGCAAACAGTGACAGATGATTTATAACTGGCCCCCAGTTATAAATTGTTACTAACATAAACATGAGATCTTCTTCTACATCAAGAAGTGTTCAACTGACTTCAACCTCACATTACTCAACAACCGACCATAATTCAAATGCCCTCTAATAATCAATGTATTTCATCATCTTGAGAATAAGTTGGTGATACTATAGCTTCATTGGATGTTAAACCACTAGTTCCGACAGAGTACATAAGTGCCAAATTACGCCACAATTCAGGCTTAAATGGTTCAATTGAGGCGTCGGGTGAAAAGACACTAGTACTTCGCTAACACATAACTTTCTTCTGCTTGGGAGCATGTTTTCTCAATGAAGAATTCACAATTCAACGCCCTCATTTCAGGTGCAATCATATGGCTGAACGGTTTAAGCTCATTTTGTATATATACAAATACAAAGCATGTATTGAAGAAATCTATCAGCATTGAAGTAAAAACGTCTAAGATACTTTTGCGTTCACATGAAAATGATTTTTGCGGTTGTTGTCTAAACTCTGAAGACTATATTTCTAATGACCATTGTATTAACAATCTGAAAGAATCATTCAATCACCGAATACCTTCTATTTCAATCATTCATGTAAATCGTCGAAAATTTGTACAATGTATTGCTGCGACAAGTGGAATTGCTGGATTTACTCCCCTTGCAAATGCACTAGAAATGAGATCGAACAGAGTCCTAGCCCATTCGTCATTCGTATCAGCTCAGAATGATATGATTGCAGTGAGATTAGGCCCTCTTGCTCCATTTTCTACTACTCGGAAGTATCGGACCATTGTTTTACCCAATGGACTTCAAGTTCTTCTTGTTAAGGATTCTGAAGCTCAACAGGCATCGGTAGCATTGAGCATTGATCAGGCAGGACAATTTTCTGATCCTGATGAGGTTCCAGGTTTGGCTCATTTAATGGAGCATATAGTGCTTTCATCGAGTTGTGGAAGAACCACCGTGATGCAAAGAAAAGCGAGAAAATTGTGGAGAAACGATAAAGATGTCAATAGAATGAATGACTTGAAAAAATTGGAGAAACTTTATGGCGGCGACTTCGAAGATTGGCTTGCTGACAACGAAGGAGATTCAAATGCATTTACGGCCCCTTCATTCGTTTGTTTTCACTTTAATGCTCCTCATGATGTTCTCCCTGAAGGACTTGAGAGGTTTGCTAGACTATTTACATTAGAGGCAGTCGGAAGTACCATACAAAATTCTAACATCATATCACGTGAAATTGATCGGGTAGATTTAGAGTTGGATCGAACTAGTGATCTGTCCAGAGCTTTCTATTTTCTCAAAAGCCATTTTGAGAATTCAGGTCATCCGTTCTCTAGATTTAGTGCGGGTTCCAAAGAAACGCTACAGACAAATCCTTTGAGGAATGAGATTGATGTTAGCACTTATCTTCTTCGATTCTTTCGAGATCATTACATTGCGTCAAAGTCAACTCTTGTCGTTGTTGGAAATGATGAACTTAGTGCTCTTGACAAATGGATTTCTCCGTTCTATAATATCATGTCTCAGAAAAGTCGATTTACCGATATGTGTATGGATATGTCAAACTTCCCCAATCCTATTATTCAAACAAACTCGAAGTCCTCACAGACCATTATGTTACGATCGAAAGATGACCTTCAAATAGATGAAAGTATACAAACATTGTCGATAGAGTGGCCTTTGAGCATGTCATACTACATGAAAAACAGCTGTACGCGAGAGCCTCCCACTCAACACACTATCACAGCTCCTTCTGTAGGATTTGTTGTTTCTCAGATATTATCACGTAAAGGTCCAGGAAGCCTCCATTCCCTTTTAGAGAAGTTTGGATGGGTACCCAAGGGTAACTTTGCTAGAGGTATTCCTCGAATATCGTTTCCAATAGACATTTCTGGCTTTCAAGTGTTAAGGATGGAAATCGGGCTATCATTTATCGGATTTGCAAATCGCTCGGCTGTAATTGCAGCTGTATTCGAAGGCATCCGCTCGTCGGTATCTAGGCCACTACAATTAAATCTTATTAAACAATATCTGTCGATAGCATGGTTACATGGTTATCTATTTGCACCTCGACCTCCGGATTCTATTTCACTTGCTGTCGATGCTCTGAGATTTGGCATTGGTGGTATTGGTGGTATAGGGGTCCATGGGAATTGGCATTTAATGCCTTTTCCAGAGGATGATCAGGGCGCTGAAAAAATGAGACTGGTGGTTTCAGAGATTCTACATACTATGGCTAATGAAGATAATGCAATAATTTGTATCAGGGCATCCCCAAAGGCAATATTTCAACACAGCCAAGGAATAATTGATCAAAAAGTTGTAACTTCACCTCTCTTTCCTCCTTGGCAATCAGAGCCTGTTACGGGAGCTAGATACCTTGTTGAGAACAGAGCAAATGGAGGAACAAGCTATTTTAAATCGTTGCTTTGGTTCGCTACTAAAGTTGATGGTGATGAACTCACTCCTCCATTTATCAATCCACTCGTCCCGACGAAACTACGTACACCAAGACCAGTAATGGAGAAACGAGTTGCTTGGGGTCGCCGCTTTTTTTACCTTGAAGACATGAAGCAATATGAGAAACCGATTATAAATAGCGATGAGATATGGACATTAACAAATACAGATCTGTGGCATGAATATCAAACAATGGAGTCTCTTCATGCAGACTCATCTGATGAGATGTCTGTATGGAAGCTTTGGCGAATACCCCCTGGATATGACAATATAATAGGCCTTCCTCTCCCTATGCGCCCTCCTGAGCCATCAATTGAAGGTGTTTTAGTCATTCAACTCCTCTCCTCACTTCCTTCTACTTTCACGACTACCCAATTGGTCATTGCAAACCTATGGCTACTCTCATTTGACGATGACATCATTGATTTGGTAAGATGACTGATAAAGCTCTGAATTATTTAATCAGACTTTTAGTGTTTTACAACTTGTTTTGATCGTCAAGTTAGGCCGAGCTTGGTGCAGCAGCTGGATTAGCTTACGAGACGAGTTTCAATCTGGCTGGATTACGGTTATCTTTTAGAGGTGCCAGTCAAACTTTGGCAAGCTATGTCCGTCGTTTTTGTCGTCGATTTGTACAGCATCATATTAATTTACTTTCCGGATCAACAAAGATATCGGACGTGGTGTACCGAAAAGCCGCAATTGATGCAAACCGGTCACCCAAGATAAGTAGATTGCAAAAGAACAAAGTTGACTATATTAGCAGTAAATTTGTTGAGCGAGATATTGCGTACGGAGGGTTGTTCTTCCTAAAGTCTGTGAACCAAGGTTATCTCATTGCCCAGGGTGATGTCGACCCAAAAGAATCATTACGATTGCTATCTGAGCTTCATTTGATATTTCGGGATTATATTGAAGAGTCTAACAGCGTTATGGTAAATCCAGAACTACGTGATCTCATGTATAAACCCTATTGGAAACCAAGAGACTCTTCACCTTGTCTGTTACCCGGAGTTTCCTTGATATCTGACAGTAAGTAAATGCTATAATCTCTCTCTTTGTAGCTTTTCACTGAGATTCAAATCTCTTTCCTCCGTTTGCGCTCCCAAGGTTGTGGACGAATCCCAAGATGAAGGAGGGTAGATTGACATAATTGAGTATTCAGAACTCATTTGATGTTTGAGTTTTATAAAATGGTTGATATACTCCAAATTGTGTTCCGTGATGTTAATGATTTTAGTGGTGGTTTTAAAAGAATCCTGTAAATAATTTTTATCGAAATGACTTCTTAGATTTGTATTGCAAGTTTTTCATCCTTGATGAGGCAGTTGTATTCAACACTATGAAAATATGGCATTAACTTAAGCATCTTATAGTATGTTGTGAGTTGAGCATCGCTTTCGCTCACTTCACTCTCAGTAGTTCAAAACTATTTTAACTCGCGGTAAACTCTGACAAGATTAGCACCTGTCGCACCTCCTAGAACTAAACTACCATCGGAAGTAAGCACAGTCGAAACTCCAAATTTGTCTCCGACGCGTCCATTTATGCTACTTAATGATATCAATGCCTCTCCTTCAACGTCAACAACTCGGAGTTGACCTACTGGTAAACCATCGATCACTTTATTTGGTACTCCAACAACCATGCGGCTGGCATTGTATGTTAATCCTACAGAATAGCCAAGGTTTTCTCCGAAGTCTTCGCCGAGTACATTGTTACCCAGAGGAAACCAACCACTTCCATCATTTTCGTGGATGCACGCTAGCCCACTTCCTTCTCCGTTCTCACTGGTAGTGCCCGGAGCCCCAATCGCTATACGATGTAAACTCTCATTTCCTGAGAGAGACACTGAAAATCCGAAACGGTCGCCAGGTATGCCATTTGAAATGGCTTCCCCAAATTCATTCCATTTGTTTTCTTCATATGAGTATACTTTAACATAGCCACTGCCAGATGAACCTTCTAATCCAGGAGCACCAACAGCCAGAAACTTCGCATCAGGTGAAAATGATACAGACCAGCCGAGTAAATCACTGCTATATTTTCCATTGATTGGCTCTCCCATTTGAACCCAGGCTGACTCTTGTGTTTCTTCAAACATGTAGGTTTTTCCAACGCGCGTCTCATATGTATTTTTATCATAGTAAGGAGCACCAACTGCAAGTTTAAAACCGTCTTGAGAAAGGGAAACAGCCGAACCAAAGAGGGAGCCCTCTACTTCGCCGAAAAATTCTTGGACCACAATCCACTTCTTTGATTTCTCATTTTCTTCGAATACTCTAACTTGGCCACTGTTTGTTCCATATTTATCACTACCGAGAGATCCTACGGCAACTCGCTTCCCGTCTTTAGAAATTGAAACACTGAATCCGCACTGATCCCCTTCATTTTCTCCATAGATCTCAGTAATAGGCTCATACATACTAGTTATTCTATTAAAGTCGAAAATTCTTGCTGCTCCGCGGTTTCTCTTGTCGTCCTTTGCATTTCTTCTTGCTCCTATGATCACTCTGTTACCTTTTTCAGAGACTGAGACAGAAAATCCAGCTTCATCATTAAATGATTCTCCTAACAAATCATCACCGACTTTGTGTAAGAGTTTGGGCATGATGAGACTCTAACTTTAAATACCTAATGTTTAGGGTTTAAACATGAACTTACCTTGAACCCAAACCACTGGAGCTGATAATGATGTTGGTCCTTCAGTGGGAGCTGACACAGGAGACATACCTTGAGAAAAAGTGGGCTGCATTGACGGTGATGAATGGGAAGTGTCTTCAGCTAGTGACTTGTTCCTCCTGTTAGTGATACTTGCCACGGAAGCAATTATCACAATAATCACAAGGATTAATGAACATAATAAAACCCGTTTCGACTTCAAGAATTCTTTATTTCGACACATATTTGTGGTTTTCCTTCTTTTGGTTGAAGGTGAACGACCAATCTCTTCATCAGGCTCGTGAAAGGCAGGTTCAATATCACTGTCAGAGTCGTCAGGAAAGATTGGTGCAGTTTGAATAATTTTCGCATGATTGTCTGATCCGTCACTTATATCACCCTTGTTGCCGGTTGATGAGCGTGTTGAACTGAATGAGGAGTGCGAATCTTTAAAAGGATTAGTCTTAACTTCATTAGATTTCTCATGTATGCTTGATTCTTGCTTTCGTTTTCGAAACGATTTCAGGAGGTTGTGAATGCCACCTTCACTCTCGCTTGTATCACTACTTTGACAACTGGAGTCAGACGAAGAATGAGCCTCTACTTTTTTAGGTTTCCTTGGAGACCTCTCAAGTGTAGATGCATCGCCTTCGTCACCATTATCATCCTGTTTCGTATATTTTTTTGATTTTGGATCTCGAAACAATTTTAGCAGGCTTTTTATGCCAGATTCACTATCACTTGAATCAGTAGTAGAAGAGCTGGTCTCAGAGTTATCACTCCCATGATCATCGGTAGAATTCGAACTTTCAGATGATGCATCAATAATTCTTTTCGAAACTTCGCTCTTTTCAGTTGAACTGCTGGTTACAGAGATTTCACTCTCATCAACACTTGTAAAGCCTGAGTTTCCGGATGATTCGCCACTGCTAATTTTCGAAATTTCTCCCTCTTCAATAGAGCCTCTAGTCTTAGAGATCGTACTTCCATGAGCACTAGTAGAGTCAGAGTTATCGAATGATTTGTCACAGCTTACTTTCGAATCTTCTCTCACTTCAGCTCTTTTTTTCTCATATTGATTCATTGAAACACTCATATCATTAGCGGATAAATCTTCATTAAACACCAATTCTAATTCATTTGAGACATGAGAGTCTTCAGATCTCCGTGAAAGAAGTACCTCTGCAAGAGGAGACGCTACACTATTCGCTAAAACAGTAGCGGTATTCATGATGGATTTATTACAATCATCTTTGGAACCTTGGCTTTGACGACTAGTTTTTGATATCTCAGAGGACACTCGGTGGTCTTGATTTTCACCCTTCATTACTGAAGATTCATGAGAGTTTTGTGAAGGGGAAGCCAAGCTTCTGGATTTATTTGGGCGAGAGAAGTCCCACTCGGAAATAGATGATGATTCATTTGATAGACGTGACATGTCCCTTGGCGAAAAAGATGCCATTTTTCTATTTAAGCTTATTGCGTTTTCTTCAATGTTATCAATAAAATCGTTGTTTTTCGTATCATGTAATAGTATGCCTGAGTCTAACTCTAGTGATACTGTTGAATTATGTAGTGGTTTCATTTTTTCAGTTGTTTCATAGTTCATCTGGTCAGAGACACTTCTTTCGACCTTGTAATACATTGATGATTCGCCATCACTGCTAAAATCCTCACTGTGCGAAGTTCTCCATGGTTTATTATGATCTGTTTTAGCTGTATATAACATATATTGGTTTGACTCGATTCCAATATCTAGAGCATCTGATGTCCGAGACAGAAAACTATCAATGTTCCCCACTTCATTGTGTTGCTCTTCTGAACTAATTATCGCGGCAAGCGAATCTGACTCCAAAAGTGGTACCTTGACTCTCGATGCGCAAGATGATGCTGTGATAGCAGTACCTGAATCGCGATCTCCATCTCTTGATTTATTTCTTCCGCTCAGCTTACTGCTTTGACGATCAGAGATCACGTCACAAACAGATTTATGGACGAATTCGGTTGAATCTATTTTCACACTAGAATAGGCTGATTGAGAGCTGACTTTCGAGCTGGAGCTTTTCTCATTAGATCCATCACGAGGACGTGCTTTTGCATCAGATAACTTTGATGAAGCATAAGATAAAATAGATACTCTATCATTGCTAGCAACTTCATTTTCTTTGTTTTGCTCGGATATGTCAGTTCTAGCAAATATGAAGCATGTTTTCTCTTCAACATGCTCTGTTTGTTCATCATTAGATTTTATCATACTTTTGGTTTCCGAAAATGGCTGATTGAAGTATTCAATGGAAGTCGTTCCACTAATTTCATTATCTAGTTCCACATTAGCAGATAATTTAGGTTCAATCAAAGATTTAACACTAGCTGGCTTTGACACTGAGCTTGTCAAGTTGGATCTAGATGATATGGAAGCAAAAGCAGAATTGTCAATGCCTCCGATAGTCTTGGCTCTAACAAGGACCTCTTCGTAATGGCTTTCACTTTCTTTAGAATGACATATCTTTATATTGGATGATGGAGACTTAGGCGCTGATATTTTACTGGATTCGCTTTCAGAACTAATACGTTGAGTGACTTGAACAGATTTCGACAAAGAGATGTCAACGCTAAGCACTGAACTTCTACCGGCACCTTCGACGATAAAATTACTTGGACAACTCGAAACTTCCATGCAAGGGTGTGATGAAGAAGCAGAATGTCTTAAATCATTCTTCTTTTGTATGAATTCTGGCTTCTGTAGGTTTGACTGACACGGTGCAAAAAAGTCTGTACTTACAGTTTCCGAATAGTCATCCTCAAGTTTTGGTAGCAAATTGTCACAAGGCTTCACTTTATCCATAGAAGCATGGAAAGGGCCGGTTTCTAGAACTTTGCTGCTGCGAGACATAATCCCTTCTATCGGTTGAGAAATCTCCGGAAATGACTTATTTGATTCCATGATATTTTTTGTAGGGGTCGTGTTTGAATACTTGGTGATAGCAGAGTTATCTTCTGTTCCTTCTGAAATTTCCAATGGTTTCGTGGATGGTTGTTTCGTGACTAAGGCACTAGCTCCACCAAAGCTCAACTCGCTTATGTCTTCTCGTTGATCGTAAACATTGACGCCATCACGAGCGATTACTGGGATTGCTGGTTCGACATCAGACTCTGATTCCTCCTCACTCATAATACTTTGGCTATTTCGAATGCTTTCTGAACAGCTGTCATCGCTAAAGTCGGAGCTACCATCTTCACTTTCTGAAAAGCTGGAGGAATTGGAGATATTACTGGTATCAGCTATAAGTTCACCTTCGCTATTTTCGTCGTTGCTGCTTCTGCTGCTTCTGTCGCTGCTGCTTCCGCTACCAATGATACTACTGCTAATGCTGCTCACTCTGGTCTGTCGCCTTCTCCCAAAGCCAACAATCAATCCACCACTATCTTCGTCTCCAAAATTAGTAGACTGAAACGAGTTACCTGAACTTTTGACGTGGTCGATGGACAGTGGCTTTGTTACACCCGTATATTTGTGTTCTTTCAGAAACGATCCTTCATCTTCAGATGGAATAGCAAATGCTCTCGATAATACTCTCGATTTTGCATTTCTTGTTGTATTATCCTTGTCAGAAGCACAAGACAACGAAGAATGCCTTGAGTGTGCATCATTATTGCTAGGTTTAAGTCTGGATTGAAGAATTGCTTCGTTCTGCTCTCCAACTGCTTCACAACCCGTATCACAAAAATCTAATTCAGTCTTAAGGGGCTGCTTCATAGTATTCAAAACCTTTGTATTCAGACTTTCCTCAAATGCCAACGCTTTGGATGCAGCAAAAGATTCACTAGCACTCAATTCTGCGGTGAAATTTTTTGCTCCAAAATCCACAGTTGAAACTTTGTTTTCAAAGACATCATCATTCTGAGAGGAAGTTGCCTTTAGCCTGTCTATAGAACTTTTGTGTCCTATAATTTCTCCCTCTTCTATAATGCTTTGCAATGCTGGTGCATCCTCTTCACAGCTGTTTTCAGAAGGATCATTGTACATTCGATCCACTCCTACAGACAAATCCGACATCTCTGATGACCTAAAATAAGAATTTATCGGCGGATCCATGATTTCGGAAGATATATGGCGTCCACTTTCAAAGGCATCAATTTCAGTTTTCAACGCAGCTCTTTGATACGTAAGAGGACTGGGTTTGAATGCATCGGCATCGTTGGCGATAGATTGAGGGCTCTCATTGTGTGTCTCACTTTCAATAATACCCTTTGCATCAACATGGAAACTATTTTGATCAATGTTTGTATTGAATTCACTACTGGCATTGGTGGAGTCTCCACATGTTTCAGCCAATTCCCTGCACTCCTGCAACAATCGACCAAAGCGAGCTGTTGCTGCTTCGACTGGACATCTTTCTGTAGCTGAGAGAGTGGATACGGATAGGGGTGTCAGAGCAGAGATTCCAGTAAGAGAACAAGTGATATCGTCTAATCTTGTGCCCACTTCGATTCTGTTCAGTGTGGGTACGTTTGAGTCTATCGTGTGTTTATAAATTTGATTATTGCTTTCATCAATCTCTAAGTAATTTTCATTTGTATTGTTTCGATCTGTTTGAATCTGATTTCTTACTTTGCCTACTTCTCCACCATCAAAAGAGCTCAAGTCCATAGAAACAGAATTTTTCGAGATTTTGACAACGTCATCCTGTTCATTTGTTTCGAGTCTTCTAGAGTGAGAAGATACATTAACGCTTTGCTCTTTCCTATTGCTCTCTATTTCAATAACCGAAGAAGTATTGTTTAATTTATCTTTCATCATGGTGGAATCTTCCATTATTGGAAGAAAACCACCAAGTTTTTGTTTTATCGTTGATGGTAATGTGGAGTGTTGAAAAAATGGCGGTGGCAACGGCGATTTGTGTGATTGATAGTTGAGTAAGTGTGTCATTGATTCCGAACCATTTGATTTTTCAAATCTCTGAGAGTCATCTCCACTTTCATCATTTTCATCGCACTCAAGAATCTGCTTGCCTTGATGCTTATTGTACAGAGGTTTCGCCTGATGTAAAAACCCAGCCGAGAGTGCAGAGCTCAATGAGAATTCTTCCTCAGATATTCTCTTCATAGGAACTGTGTGATACATACTTTTCTCTCTCTTATCATCTTCAACATTGTGAGTTCTATTGAGATTGGTTGATGCAGTGGAATGTCTACTTGGTACCTCCCTCAAATTGTCAACACCCTGTTGAGACGAGACAGTAATACTACCACTCGATAACCCTCCCCCTGTTATGGCTTTCCTCTTCCCACCACTGCCGCCAAAGCTGCCACTACCTTTGCTTCTACTCCCCCAGCTCTCACTACAACTTCCACTAGCACTGGCAACATTTCGTCGAACGCTTCCACGTGAAGGCAACAGCGTCGGAACAAACGATGTATTCACCTCACTCCGTCGTATCTCATTACCTAGTGCGTACTCACGTGGTGGCATAGGTCGAAATGGTGTCATCGACGAGGATATCACTCCTCTGGGACTGAAACGGCCACTGGTAGTATTTTCATAGGAACTTCTGCCGTTAGGCATCATACGCGAATCCGTGGCATCTGCAGTATCAGTTGTCCCAGCTTCAGTATTCCAGGACGGCCGCTCTCGCTTATACATATTGTTCGGCTTTGTTTCCTACGAAGTCTCACTGCTCCTGCTGTTGCCACGGTTGAATCTCAAGGCCAATCAGACCACGGCGGCCCAATCAATAACCACGATATCGATAGATACGATACCACACCATACTGTATGAGAGAGAGGCGGGTTTGAAGAAAACATTTTTGAACGGACACAAGTGAGAGAAGGTAGGAGAGGAAACTCTTTGTTTCAACGGAAAAAGAATCATTTTCTTTATTTTGACGAGCTATTACACTGGAGTGCTGCCGGAATTGGACAAAACCTAATTGTGACCAAATCGCACATTGAGAAAATTTCGTGTCCATTGCACCATAATTTAGACAAATGCAAGTTTCTATATTTGAAAATTGTGGTCACTACTACCCCCATCCCTGTAGCTATGAATATACTATAAGCACTTACCCAACACCATGTCTCCATCCATTTACTACCATCATGCCTTGCTCTACAATATAACATGTGATATCTTTAGATGTTACACATCCTAAACATTCAATTTAATTTAATTTAACTTAGTAAATTACCACTATTTAATCTAGACAAAGTGGCAGAC
>JALLAW010000739.1:0-11461 GCA_036939535.1 Cyclotella kingstonii | reverse complement strand
AGTATGTGTCGTCGACTAGTCCCCCCATATGAAGGGTCTACATACAACTAAAAAAAGCAGAGTAGAACCTGTGCACCTTCGCTGGGGACTATTGGCAGACAAATACGGTAGTCTTCTTGGTCCACACTTCGTATGTATCTCCGAGCTGCATCGATTCTATGAACAGCAACAATAGACAGGCATGATGGTCTCCATCATGGTATGTGGGAATAGTTTTTGTTCACTTCTTCATCGTCGATATCCTTGAATTTGGCAGTGATCTTCTCCATTCTGGATTTTGGAGGATGGAAGTCTCATGCTGAAAAATGAAAAAAATATGTAAGGAGGAAGGATCTTCATGGCACAGTGTGACAAACTTTGATATTCTAGATTCATCCATTTCAACGTGTTTCCAAACTCGTCGCTGTATCATTTTCTTGTCTCTACATGTTGGATTAGAAAGACCTCCTTGCTGGTTGAAGGAAAATGTGCATTGCCCCATGCCATCAAAACTTTACTCATACCACTAGTAAATGCCTTAACCAATTTTTGTAAGCACTTTGTTTCCTAATTTATGTTTTCAACTTCAAACGCTCCATTCTCTGCGTATTGTATAACTCTATCACTGTACAAAGATTTATGAAAGTGTGTTACGTTTGTTTTGCAAAAAAGCCAAAACTGCTTGCCCTTGACAAAAAACTCTTCGTTGAATTTTGTAATATTTCCTCACTTTTGCATTATCAGACCTTTTTCGTGCGATGATTATATCCAGAATCATAATAAACTTTCTTTTCACCCGCTGGATGACATGATGCTCATTTGATGGATGTATTGCCTCCTCTATATGCTTTTCTGCTTTGAAAATAGAATGTTTGCCTGAGTCCACATCGATCACAGGAATATATCAACAAATAAATCGATTACTGTAAGATGTCTTGATTGGAGTCATCATAGTATGTTAATTTCTTGCGCAAGTACTAAAAGTTGCACTAAGTCTATCAGTTAGTATGAACTTTTTTCTCATCTGCTTGAACTCAAGACAAGATGCATACCAAAATACTGTTCTTAAAGCTCATCATCGGCTATTTCAATTGTCTTCTACTTTCTGATGGAGTTGATTATGAATATATCTCAATATAAATATCTCCAATCTGACAAACACACATAACAAACTTATACAACATTAAAATTTAATATAAAAAATGGATCGCCAGAGTATGACGTTGATCCTCCTGAGACATTGTTTTAGTAGTGAGCATATCTCTTACTTAGGACCTTAAAAAGAGCCACTACCCTGATTTCTGAGTAGCCAGTTTATGTTTCTTAGTGTGAGAAAATAATGTCCAACCTTTTCATAGGAGGACTTACTTGTTTGGTGGAATTTCTCGTGAGATTGATGGCCCTATATCACTTGACAAGGGCGATCTGCCACACCACACTCTGCATTGTAACCCCTGTCTACTTGAGAAAGATCTGACTCTATCTCTTGCATATAGGCAAACACTCTATACAAGTCTTTATCTGCATTATTTTTTTCACTAGCATGAAGGCAGTGATTAGTGAAACAGAAAACTTCTCCTTCTCTTATGTAAGAGAAGAGTCTATCAGGTTCACCATCCACAAACCAATCCATAGCGAATGGGTCCAAGGCCAATAAAATCAATATTGGATGGTGCAACTCATATAGGCCTAGAATACAATGATGCTGTATAATCTGAGTGGAGACTACCAGAGCAACCATCAAAATGAATAGAAGCAACAAGTTTGGAGCTCAGAATACTGATCTTTACATGAAGATCCAGAGGAAAAATCTTTCGAACTGCAGAGAAAACTAACTCAATGCGCACAAGAGTCTCCTATTGTACTATGGTTGGTAGGGATAGAATCTAATAGATTTGGATTGTCTGTAAGAGATTGTCTGATCCACCAGCCAAGCAAGACTAGAACCTCTCAGGAAGTCAATGCACTAACTTCCTGAGATGGTGTAAAAATAGTGGAGAAGTTGCAATCCCATGCCAATGAAAAACTAAGTAGGACGATCTTTGTTGGATAGGTAGACCACCTTCACTGCCTCACACAAAGATTCTGCAACAGATCGTGAGGAGATCAGTGCTGAATTTTCATATAAAACAATTCTTTCTCCACTACACTGAGTTACAACTGAGGCGTATTCGCTCACACTGAATGATGGAAATTTCACCCAATTGTCATCAAATAGAGATAAAAATCTGAGGCAATATTTTGGTATTGAGATAAGTATAGCCTCTGACTCTGATGAATATTGACATGGTAGACTAAGTAAGGGTGGGATTATAATTTCTAGGATGAAGTACACATGAGTCAGCTATTGGAGATGTGGTTGGGAAGTATCTTACAAGTGCTATAATGTCTCACTTAATAAAAATATCACACAGGCACCACTTGAGAAGACTCAAATACATTGATACACAAAGATCATGACTGCCCTGCATGCTACATAGGTATGCAAAAGGTTAAGCAAAAAAACAGTGGTATCATCCACCAGGGCTGGCTTTATCTTAAGCAATTGTAGGTAGAATACAACTGAACACAAGAATCTTGACCATAACCACTGACCATGGTATGGCCCACTTTCATTTTTCTCCTTAGACACCTATATAGTGTCCCTACCTTTCACTCAATCTATCAGACACACATGATGACAAAACGCCTCACAAGCGCACTAATTGCCTGGCCGCGCTCTCTACTTACTTTTCTATCCTAACCATAGGGATCAACAGACTCTTCAAAATGAGATAAACCATCTTAAAACTGACAACTTGCACTACTAGTACTACCCTCAAGATGTACTGCCCAACCCATGTCAACAACAGAATCGAACTGTCAAACTTTGTTGATTGCAACTTCATATTCTAGTCTGATGCTGAGAAAGTAAACAAGCTTCTGAACAGCATCAGCGACGAAGACCACCAGATGCCATCATGAACATCAGGCAGAGTGAGAACATGAGCAATACCTTCATTTGACTAAGCAATACATGCTCCAGTTTTACTGACTTAGGGTTGAAACAAAAGAGACCTCTCTGCTCAGAAAACATCTGTTTATGCTATGATTTCTTCCACTCAGAATTGACCTGCTTGGGCCAGAGGCCCCAACCTTGCAGCGATTCTTGCATTGATTGAGCAGGCTACACTTGAATCTACTTCTTCAACTGCGAGGGCCGATTTCGACCCCATGACTATTATGGCCCTTATCAGGTCTTGCCTGATCATGCTTCACCAGAACTCCAATGAATAGTACAAATGGCTTACTCCAGCTCAGCGACGGTCTTTGCACTTTCTTAGGAGCATTTACCTGACACTCAAACCAAAGAAGAAGAGCAAAGGTTGAGGCAGGACCATCACCTTTATCACCACTGTGCCTGCTTCTGTCACAAGCATTGGCACTGCTCCTGACCAGTTGCACCCAACCCACGATTTGCGTTCTTCATGACCCTTCCTGGGGATGACAACCCACAAAGGTAACCAGTTGCACAAGATGATCCTCCACATCTAGTACATCTACTGGCATAGATAAACAACAGACTACCAGGTAGCCTGTGGAGAGAAATAATCAATCATGTGTGAGGTAACTCAATCGATCACACACCCTCATTTAGACGAATTGAGTCTCATATTCACTCAACCAATTGCCTTTGATACAGGACATTCAGCCACCAACGATTGGACATAATGGTCTAGATTTATCTCAGTTGGCTCGACAAAGAATTGAAACTATTGACCCCATTTTCCATTGATACAGGTCATTTGGTTATTGACAAAGTAACCACTAATGTAACACTTGTGCACACAGCTCATTTTCCCCAGACTTGAGCTCGATTGATCTTGACTAGCACGGCACTTGTATGACAGCTCAGTCCAAATTCGTAACTAGTTTCAAATGCTGACGCTTGCATTGTAGGCTACAATACACTCGTGCTCTTAGACTACAATGGACCCGTATCTTTATATGATTTCGATGCAGATTTGTGTACAATACATATTGGATGAATAGAGGTATGCTTAGTCACATGTACTACTCTACGAGCCATCAGATTTATCCCACCTGCTCTATCCGATGCAGTGTCTGAAAAATGGCATAGTCATCCACGACATACCCAAGTTCTTGTGTACTGATATGATGGAAGACTGTCATGTGATAATAGTTCCATACCCTAATACTGTCGCTTCTCTTGAAAGGTGTCTCCTCTTCTCTCTCTGTCATCCCAGTGCTGGAGGATGAGTGGAACAGCGGCATCGTCCCATGCATGGAATAGACTCATCAATGACTTCACTGGGACCCCGGAGATCTGACCAAGACAAGGTGATTACAGATAAATAGTAGCTAGTCATCAGAGCTGTTTACAAAATCTCTTATTACCATGAGAGCTGATATCTGCTACAAAAAATATAGCCCACATTTTAGTATTCAGTACAGCTGTACATAGCGACCCCCAGTGTGCTTCACTGGGTCCTATTCTTTCTTTATTTAACCCAATTATCCACATATCCTTGCCACTATGTCAGGCATCGACAGTGCAAAGGCAATAGTACTCAAAACTACTGATCGCAGTGTTTGAGCAGTACTAGACAAATGATCGAACGTTGAGATACAGCAGGCTTCACACACTGTGTTCTGAGAAACTATGTTTATGAGTGTCAAGTATCTTAAGCTGACTATTCAACATACGTCTCATCTTGAATGATGGCAACAGGGTAGAAGTTGAGTAAAACAGTTGATGATTTAGAGCTGCTGCCAGGATAGATGCGTTAGAGCTACATCGCGCAGTAGGGACAGCAATGTCTACTTCATCTTTGGAATGTGATGCCAAAATTGTACACTGAATTGATTTCTAATTACACTCTTTGAATCCTGTCACTAAAATTAAAATGATTGGTTTCATAAATATTATAAGCGTTGAGCAAATTAGACAGACCATCATTACAGCATATTCTTTAACTTTTGACAAACAATTTCCAAGATTGCTCTTTGCTATGCCTGAATAATTGTACTTCATAACTATCATGATATTGATAGCACCTTAATATTAAGATCTTCTTAATGCGAGGAAATTTTGAGAGTTTATCTCTGAATTCCACCATCAATTGATACCTTCCACCGCTTCTATTCAGGGTAATTAATAAAAATAGTGACAGCTAAAATATTATTGGGGTTGCGTTTCTTATTCGATTCTTCCACTTTACAACTATGGATTGTCTCATGATTGGCTAGATTTTGATGAGATGCGCGGACCAGTCACTTGAGATATCTGATTGAATTGTCACACAGTGATATTTCGAATAGTAATAGAGAGGATGGTCTCTGTACTCTATGTAGAAATCTGATACCTAAATATCTATGCAAAAATACACCAAGTGGAGAAGGCTAGACTCTCTAGATGTGCCAAAAACATAATGACACTGTCATCTTTTGCATTCACATCATTTGCAAACTGACACTGTCAGCTTTACACCAATATGCTGCATGTGAGAATACAGGGCCTAAAATTACTATAAAATGTTATTTTCAGGTTTTACTTCCTACAGTGGCATGCATTTTGACCTTATAGACTGCTATCTCTCATACAATTTTCCTCAACTGGCGAGTTTCCAATACTTTCTTGATATAGTAACCTTTAATACGTATTCAATTTGTTTGGCACAACAAATGACTGTCTTCGATAATGACACCCAAGAAGTAGTCTCATATTTCTGTAGACAAATTAAATATGTGCCTCCTCTCAATTTCGTTCAATGGTATTCCACACTCCCAACAGCACTATTTAAGACTCACTTCTTATTACATGTTTTCTTTTGTGCACTTGAAAGTTCTTACTCTTCACTCACCATTCTGATTTGTCACTCATCTAAATGAGTGTTAATGGCAGTGATGTCCTATGCATAAAGCTGAAGATTTCTATGCTATTCATATTGCATGCCCTTATATGAAGGGATTAGTTTGCTATTCTGTATATCTTGAGAAAATCTGGTAGGTTCTCATCTTCATTTACCCAATTAAATGCATTTCTACCTCTACTGACATGTCTTTCCAATGCGTCACAGTCTTTCACACTCACACACTCACCCATGTAAGTAATGATAAGACTGTGACATGAATTTTTAATGTCTTCACAGTCTTCTAATCCAAAGATTCCTATCTTTGATATGATTAACAGTTGAGGGAAACAATTCACAGTAAAAATGAACAATAAATGGATGAGGTATTTCTTTATATATGTTACATTACAAAATTCAGGAAAAAATGAGCACGATTATTGAACTCACATCATACTGTTGTCTTATATGATGATAAAACGAATTCCGTCAACTTATTATGCTGAAAAATAATTCTACTCGACTTGTCCTGCTGGTCACTATGGGTAGCGAGTTCTTACAACTCTCTAAATGACCTTACTGGATTGTTGCATTGTACTGTGATCTCGGCATTGATTTGTGATGATTCTATCTAATGAGGTCATAATGATGCAAACGTGATTATATATCACTTAAGCTACCTTTGAATAATACACTCCTTGACAGCCAATCATCTCCGAGTTTTATTCCTTTTGTCAATGATACCTGAGGGCGTAGTTCCGAATGCAGTGTCATCCATCGTGGCTGTAAATTTTCCGACGTAAATTGACCAACGTTATCTTAATGAATGAATGTACTTATTCGTGTGATGTCGCTCTGTGCAATTCTAACTGCAAGTGCTCATTCTTTCACAATATCCATTATTGGTAACGAGTCACTGCGATTTCATCGATTTAGCTTACTCTTCGAATCTGGACACCAGATGGTACTCACAAAACGATCGAACTCCTTTCATTGGAGCAAGAATATATTAGGTGTCTTTGACGCTTCGGATAATGGTTTCAGACCCCACGTCTCGTTTCTTGAGGATAAATCAACTTGCTGGCTCTGCAAAAACAAATCCGGCTCGCTGCCACTTCACTGCGTTTGGCTGGCTTATAAAGATCAGCTCACGCCTGGACTCCGCTATGGCATTATTATCTTTAATAACCCATCCATGAGGGCTGGAAAGTCTAGACTCGCTAAACTATCGTCTGCTCTCCACAAAAGGTATCTGCAGGAATGTCCCTAAACAGCTTCGCTGCATTCCGCTCTCTATAGGAGTCTTTGGGCTTTTTAACTTCCCAGTTGAACAACTCATCGATCGCATTAACCTTTTCCTCCAGCGCTTCCGCTGCAGGAGTATAATCGGCAAGAAATTTCTGCCTCCGTCCAAGCTCTTCAGCTTCAAATAAGACACGGGGGAGATCTTTTTTCCCTCAGTTTTCAGAAGTGGGGCCCTCTGGCTCCCACCACCTGTGTATCCCTCGGATGAGGCTCCCTTTGCACTCATAGCCCAGGAATCAAGGGATGACTCATTTGACTACCTGAGCCAACCCAAGGAAGTCATCGTCATGTTTAACGACGATGCGGTATCAGTAAGACAGGGTACCACGGAGGCAGAGAGGGATGCGACTAAAACGGCGGGATCCACAGTACACACTGAAACGATCATGATTCGCGCAGAACGGAGTGAAGAGTCGCCTGTTAGGATATCGGGCAGCGGCAATGGGACACGTGAGACAGAAACAAAGAGGTCTCACGAGAAAAGCGGACACCACAAAGTGACAAAAGGTCCAGCACAGGCTGCCGCGCCATTAGAAAAGCCAGCGGGAGTTTATAGTGAAGCAAAGTCTGCACTGTCATCGGTAGAGGCGGTTTGCGACAAGGAATTGGCAGAAGTAGATACTAGAAAGAGGTTGAAAAAACACACAGACGATAAGGATCCCGCTAGGTATCAATGGTCTGAAGAGATGGAGCAAGTCTCAATTATCTCAAATCGACAAAGCGATGAGAATGCCTTACACGACCATGAGCTAGCTGTGGAAACAGCGGCAGTATGACTAACACAGTAACACAAACCTCTTAAGCCAAAAACCAGATATGTCATAGCCCACAAACAGGAGTATCGTTGGTTAAGGTGTTGGCAGGTGGCAACAAATGATGGAGGCAGGTGGTATACTTGAGAATGCAATTGAGGTGTCTCTAGAAAAGGAAAGAATGGGGTCGAAATTCAAGCGGAATGGAAGGTCTACAGCACCGGCTATGGATGCTCAGGACGTAGTAGACAAAAGGAAACAGGAAGCGGTCAGGTCGGTGACAGACACTCAGGCTGTGGGAACTAACCAAACAGTCACATCATCTATACCATGGACCCAAGATGATACTAAGAGTCTACCCCCGACGCCAATTAAAATTTAGTCTGAAGCATCATTGGGAACTATGAACTACAAGAAAGAGGGCGGAGGTTGCGAAGCTGTATCCTGCGGTTCACGCTAACGAAGCCAAGGTGCCATCACTATCGTCACTAGATTCATGGATGGACATGCATGATTCAGAGTCAGATTACAACAGGAGAGACGCGGTATTACATTTCGACGGCATCCGCAGATGTCAATTCATCGAATATGAGCGAGGAGTATGGAGACCGGAGGCACACCAAGCGGCAGTAGAGGAAATGAAGAGGCAAAAGAAGGTCTAAAAACATGCAGATAGAGAGAAAGCCAGCAGCTCGGGCGTTAAGGACTGAGATCTAATTCCAGGAGTTTGGTCTCATATTAGTTTAGTATTGTTTCTATGTATATTGTAAGTAATTTATGCCATTGATGCATCTAGACATTTACCAGCTTTGTTGAAGAACAATTCACGTTTCTGCCCTGATGCGGAAGTGCTGCTGAGGCGGCAATCAAAAAGACGTTTACCTACCATGGTTGTGTAAATAGATGTTGTAGTGGTAGTTTACTAGTTTTTTAATTATAATAATGAGAGACGACCCAAAGTTTGCAGTTCGCATGCCAAAACAAGAGAAGATTGAGAGCTATCTCCTAGCAATTACCCAGAATCATACTCTGTTGAGAGAGGAAAGAGTATGGGCTGCAATAGATGGTCTGAGATTAACAATTCAACATACATCCAACAACACAGAGCAATGATCATATTGCTGCTCTTGGACACATGATCATTTTGTAACAATTTTTTTCGCTTTCGCTCCAGATAGAGCAACGTCCATTTGTTTTTACAACAATGGGGCAACATGCATAACAGTCTGGTTGCCTCTTTTGGTGAAACCTACAAAAATTCGGTGTCTTGTATGAGAAATATAACATTAAAGTGGCTTGTGATGCTACATGTGGAGCAATCAAACATCCATTCATTCTTAAAAGTTACAAACCTAAAAATGCAAGATGGACTAGACAACATGAACAGTTACACATAGAAAATGTAAAAATGCGACAATCTCCTGATGGAGAATGCGTGCACTGCAATCTTCGTTCCTACGTATGAAAGATTGTACCATTTACGAAGAAATGGACAAGAGGAATATATTATTGAAGTTGTGAATACTGTATAGTAATGATCGAGCATGGTTTGTTGGAATAAACAAATCTGAAACTTTTACATGCCTCATTTGAAAAGTGATGCCGATCATTTGACCCTAAAGATAATGATTGAAATCAACACTGATAGGAACGGTGGAAGAGAAGAGTATGTAAAAACATCGTTGTTACTTGCAGTTAAAATAGTGCATAATACACATAATAATCATAGTATGACAAATGTTTGAAATAACATTCGTTATTAGTTTAATTATCTTTTTTATCGCTTTATAATATACATGTTATCATGCACATTGTGCCAAATATTACACATATTCATCGATCATTGACAAATATTTTACGCAATAATTGTTGTATAATGACAATTCATGATTTTTTTATCGTACATAGCATCTTTATCTATTTTACAGTATGTAATCTTTTGATGCCAATACATATAAATATGATTAATTAGACAATATTTATTCACATTTGTCGTCAACTGATGACAATTAGTCTTAACTTTCGTAACTTAACTGAATTGTAATAGAAGTCCTCAAAGTAGAACAAAGATGGGATATCTCATAAAAAGCGTATTATATCATGATCACCGCCCATGTGGATATGTGTATGATGATTATTTTGCTGTATCGTCGCTTATTATTGATATTTTATATTCATAATTGTCGAATTATGAGAGAATTTAAGTAAATTTGTTTCATTGTAAAGTACGCTACGTTTATGTAAGAAGATATACTACGAATAGTTTTAAAATAATGCGTCATTTGATATTCCAACATGATTATATATCAGTTCCTATCTACAAATGAATCTTCGCCAATTTATCACATCGATTGTCATTAAATTTTCTTGCATACAATATACTGACTGATACCTCATAGACCTTTCAACTCGAACAAAATGTGTAAACGTGGAAAGACACCACATTTTGAAGACTACACCTTTGGGTTCTACAACATTGTTCATGTCCCTGGTGATGTTAACTGCTTTTATGACTCAATTGTGGCATCTAAAGCTGGACCTAAAACCGATGCCGTTGATACATTTCTCTCAGTATACACATTTTACAAATGATGGTTCGATTACCCACCTGAAGGATCCACAAAAAATCGCATCTTCTACATCAATGGCAGATGCATTCTCACCTTCCATTTGGAGTTCCTCCTCATCATCATCAGAAGTATCATCAATTTCCAAATTAAGATTTCTTGGAGCTATTTTAGGGAGAAGTAAATTGTAGGTTTCTTCTTGACAAGGAGAATTACTGCATTCATCTCCCATCCTCCTGCCTATTTCTTCTGCCCACTTGACATCCCAACACTGCTCACTTGAGCCAGTTTCTTTCAACTGGCTCACAAGACATTTGAATTTAAGACATCATCTTACCTGAATGTCATGTCAAGGGAATTGGGAATTGTGGGCTGTCGCTAGATTATCCCAATCTAGGGTACTGAATGGCATCATATAATCAATAAGCTTGATCACATGATGTACTTCACCACCAGTAAACCCTAGTCTTGATTGTCTGTGGGAGTCTGACTAGAAGTGACTCTCTTCAAATGTTGGGATGGCATCAAAGACAACAGGGAGAGCTGGGAAAGATGAGGTGGGGCAGGAGGAATAGATGAGTTATGACTCATATTGAGGTGATATGGGGTTGGAGATTGATAAAAAAGTGGAGTAGAAATGCCTGAAGCACACCATATTTGTGAGTTCACAGATTTGGTAATACGCTCAGAGCGTATTCACAAATATTGAGTATACAGTAACCGCTCGCATAAGGCCGCACTCACTTAGTGGTCCGCACCTGCATAAGGGCCTACTTTGTTGTCCGGGAGCGGCCCGTTCAATAGACTCCTACTTGAGAAACGAGAAACCCACATAAGTCCGCAGCATGGCCGTTTATAGCCGTTGGCTTATTTTTTGACGTAGGAACTAGTATTAAAATATCGACGCCTTCGCAAAAGGGCCACAGTCGCATAAGTACGCATAAATCTTCTTAAGTACGCATTAGTGCTACTGTAATTTGTAACCAAAATACCAAATTTTGTACAA
>JALLAW010000738.1:0-11451 GCA_036939535.1 Cyclotella kingstonii | reverse complement strand
CAATTCGCTCGGCCAATACTGCAGAGAGCTTTGAATCAGTGACAGTGCCAACAGCAAGAGCTGTGGTGACAACACTCACGGTACCTGTAATAGATTTCTTTTTGCTGGACTTGCTGTTCGGGTTGGCATCTCAGAGGAAACGCAAAGCTTTCGGTGAACAAATCGAAGTACATCCTTGATACAATAATGATAGACCTAATGAGGGCTGCCACTGCAACAGGATGAAATTTTCGGTAGTACACGTGAGGATAATCTTGTGCTGCCTGCTCAATGAATACAAGGGTCAAGGCTGTCTTAGGATTTTTGGCCCAAGCGGGCGTGTTCTGAGTGGAATTGCTGACCGGATCCAGATGATTTCTGAGTAGAGATTTGTTTTCTGTTCTCGACCTGGAGTCGATAAGACTGGCGCAAAAGCTCTTTGGGAGAGTTGAAGTTCATGTTCATCTCATTGCTTTGTTGAACAACCTCATCAAAGTGTCTCTGGTGGTGGTGACCATTGTAGGCAATGATGGGTGCACGGAAGATCATTTCTTCATTCAACAAGAAATAGTTGTGGCCTTCAAGGGAGGGCACCTTCTTGCAGATGACATAGGAGAGAATGATCCCAGTCACTTCACGCAAGGGCGCTAACTCCTGACGAAAGATGTGGGAAGCTGCCACTGTTGCTCTGGCTGTATGGAGGTTGACAGTGGGGAACTCAGTCTTGTTGACCTGATCAGATTCCACTTGTGCTGTAGGTTCAGTGATCAGATTCCTTTCAGGGTATGGTCCCCTGAAAGTGGGCCATGGGACATCCTTGCCATGGTCTTAAAGTGATAAACGGAATCTTTCCACATTCAAAGGCAGGGTCAATCCCAGTCAACCCTTAAGTAAAGGATCAGTCAATTTCCTGATGAGAGCCTCAATGTCTTCCATCTCCATCTCGATAAATTCAAGAAGAACCTCGATTTTAAACTTGGTAAGGATTTAAAGGGCTGCTTGTCAAGGGATTGAAGAGTCCGTCAAGAATTCAACAAAGATAGATTGATCAAGGTTGTCAAGCAATGCTTCCTCACCTTCTTCCAAGGTGCAAAGGTACTGGCTTGCAGTATCCTTGCTCAGAAAGTTGGCAATCAGATTTAATTAAGTCAGCTTGCCAGGGATCAATTTAATGTGTGTCTCTAGGAAAAATATTATTGGAACTTACAGGGCAACAATGGGTGCCCAGGAGGCAGACAGCATGGCATTACTGGCAGGTGTTGAAGCACTCTCAGTACTAGTCAGGTGGATGGCATGTGTTTCAACAGCTGGGTTCATTTGTTGAAGGACCCTACACAGGGGCAGTTGGAGTAGGAATCCAGGCAGTAGCTGTCATTTGACTCTTTCAGGTCTTTTTCTGGGTAGCAGTGGAGTGGAGGGACTTTGTCATCTTGAACGTGTGGCACTTTGTGGTGGGTCAAGTGGTTGTGGGCTTCTCAGTCTGAGTCATGGCAACAGCTTTGTACTTGTTGTTCATTTTTGCCTGTAACTCTTCCTTGCTTGACAAGTCAAAGAGCATGCTGGCTAAGGTTGTAGTTGAGGCCTGTGTATCAATGGGGTCAGTCATTGCCACCTGTATATCAGCAGGATCAGGTGGTGTGTTCTTCACCAGGGGCCAATGCCAACTGTCATCAAGCTGCATGCTGGGCAGCAGTCAAAGGTTGTGGAGTTATTTTTGTGATAGTCATCATTTGGTCAAATAAACTGTTGAATCTAATGCAGAAAGTTGAAAACTGTGGGGGCAGACAGTGGTCAGCAATCCTGGTCAAGGTCTTTTATTTTATTGTGACTATCTATGACTACTAAATGTGACATCCAGTACTGGTGGCTGACACAAATGCTCTGATTGTCATACTTATGTATTCCTTTGTAGCACAAGGTCAGTCATGCTGCTCATATGTGTATCAATGTACAATGCCCTATGTGATTTGGCCTAGTGGCACAGGGAGAGTCTCATGTGATACTTACCCTGCTCATTATTCTGGTACTTTTTTCCACGCAATGTCTCCGTCTGATAGAAATGGTGTCCCATCATGTGCAGAAGTTCAACCAACCTCAAGAAGATGGTGATGCAACATTTGATGTTATTTTCTGTATGTCTCATACATTCAGCGGTCTCGCAGCGAATGGCATATTCATCTGATAAAATATGGAACTGGTCGTCCAATGAGCAGTGTAACGTCGGAGCAATTGCCTCGAGAGCTTCCGCTATACGCAATCACCGTTTTTCAGTTCGAAATGAACGAGAGAGAAAAGTCGTATCAGTGTTACAGGAACCTACTTACAAAATTCTATTGCCAATAGATCATCCCCTGAATATGCTGCGAGGAGGATGCATAGAAAATCCATCAATATCACACATACAAGGAAACAACCCGCTGAAGCGTAAGAAGAGGCCATTAGGTGAATATGAAACCACAATGCAAACAGATAAGGTTTTGTGGATCTCAACCAAAAGGTTGTGGAATTCAGCTAAGGATTTGATTGCCATTACTAGTGGGATACTTAGATTTCGTAATATATCCAGGGATGAAATAGGAGCAGATGATTGCGATAAGGAACTGGACAATCTTTTGATCGATGCACCCCATAATAACGATCAAACATCTCAAGGGAACCTTTTTGAGGATCAATCTCGCTATTGGAATGATGATCAAGATTGGCTCACTCCTTCACTGCCTGCCCCGGAAGAAGCATCGTTGCTGAAGAGCTGGAATCGACGTTCGTTCCGTAAATGGTTGAAAAAGGTTGGTCAGAAATAATTCATTGAAGGTTCCACTTTCTTGATGACTGATTCTGACTTTGTTGTTCATAACTAATCATCAGATAGAGCATAAAGTTGTCAGTGCAGAAACAGCTAAAGCATTAAGTACCATTCGCAAAATTTTAGAATCGTTTCCTGATTTTGGAGTTGTAGACTTGTTCGGGTTGTATTCCCCAAAAGATATTATTTTGTCGATCATTTCTCTTTCGCGACTGCAGCGTGTTGTTGAATACTACACTGACCGTGAACTCATGGATGACGGTGATATCAACTCATGTTGCGAAAGCGACATGAGTAAAAATGCTTTGGACAAAAAACTGCTCGATGATCTGGCATACTATAGTGTTCATGCAACTGCTTCGTATGGGTGGAAAGGTCTTGCTGCTCTATGTGGCAGATTTCATTTTGGTGGAGATAATCGTGCTTTGATGAAACGAACAGGCATTCACAAAGGAGATGTTCTTATGACTAATTGGCATTCAAAAGCAAATCAACCTGTAAGTGAGATTTCAAGATGATCTCTAAATGATGAAGAGAAATTTTAATACATGAATGAGCGTAATACTTCTATTACTCTTAACGTCACTTCAGGCTTTCTTTGTTGTTAGGGACAAAGTCCGAAAATCGATTGTGTTGAGTATTCGTGGAACACTGTCTCCTCGTGATATCCTTACAGACCTTTGTGCCAATTATGAGAGCTTTATTGTCCAAGATGATCATGTCATCGATAGTGACAATTCCACTATATTAAGCGTGCCCGTCTCCTCACCGATTATTATAGGACGGGCCCACAAAGGAATGATTGACGGTGCAAAATATGTTGCCACGATGACAGGTAAAATAATATCAGATGAACTTCAATCGAAAACTGACTACTCATTGGTCCTTGTGGGTCATAGTCTTGGAGGAGGCATCGCAGCGGTTCTTACTCATATGTGGTCGAGACGATTTGCTAATAATAATATCAGATCATACACTTATGGAACACCTTGTGTTTTTCCGCTTAATGTAGGAAAGAGTAGAGAATGCAAGGAAAATTCAATTGTGTCGTTGATTACTGAAGGGGATCCATTTTCAACCATATCATTGGGTCACATTGCTGATCTAACACGGGCTCTATCGAATCTCTGTCGAGATAAAGGCTTTCGAGATGAGATACTGGAGCACACACATTTTGGAAGGCTCACTCCCTTAAAAGACATACCATCCGAAGATTATACATGGTGTATCAATTCAATGTTTTGCTTACGCAAACAGATGGTATCTGAGAAACTTTTTCCACCGGGAACAATCTACCTCATGTCTGGGTCATTGGTTAATTTGAGTATACACAAACTCGGGAATGGAAAGAGAAACAGAAGTTCTGCATGGATTCGAAAAGTTCATTCATCACGTTTTAAGGAGTTGAAGCTTCACGCTCGGATGTTTGATCTCTCGTGTCATATTCCAGCAAGGTACGAAGCAGTACTAAGGCGACTAATAGACTCTGAAGCCAGAATGTATACTTAAATATCAATTGAATATCTAGCTCAACAACCGGAACTAAATTTTGTATGAGAAACGTAAGATCAGCTAAACAATTTAATCATTCTACGCTAAATGATCCTGAAAGTGAGACAGCACTCTCAATTTCATGTTCGACTGGTGTTGTCATATGATTCATGGATTCTTGATTATTCACTGCATTCCTATGGAGCTCGCATTTTATCACAGTGAAAGAGTAAAAGTCAGTAAATCGAGGGGCTATCGGAGATACATGTATCCTGCGTATAGATGAACTGCTCTCTTCCTCTTCCTCCTCCATGCTCATACTTATTGTTGGATCAGACACCAACCACCTGTCACTGTGGAGCCTTTTCTCATCTGCAATAGAATCGTCTTGTAATTTTTGTAATGATGCACTCCTTACGAAATGAATCACAGTACTAAGGATCAAAGATGCAAAAACTAAAATCCAGGAAGCTGCTTCAACCGTGGCATTCACACGGAAACACTGTGCATCACTTTCATTTAATATGCCATAAAATGACAGTGCATTGAACATATTCTGCAAGGGTTCACAGTAGGCGTTTATCATGAATTCACTAACTTCTCCCAACTGCCAAGCTGCAATAACAATCGATAGCACAAGTACTTCCATATATTGCCAGGCACACAAAATCTCATTCAATACGAAATTCATATGTCTCTCTCGTTGGTTCATTGGAGCAAACCATTCAACGAACAGTGATGCTGCTTGGGCTAATGGAATAAGAAATACTGTAATTACTAAAAGTGATGACAAAATGCCTAACCCAAAGTAATGCGTAGCAGAGCTGAGATGTCTTGCCTCATCCATAATCATCTTAGCTAAATCAAAAACACTATAATAGATAATAGCCTCCTGGAATTGATTTCCAGATTCCACCGCAATTCCGAGAAGGCCTAGAATTTCAATCTTAAATGCTGGCAGACAGCATCCTAAGATCACCAAAATTGAAAATAAAACTAGCGCTGCAATCAACATCCAATCAACCCATCTGCAGAGAAATGCGCGTTTGGTTGAAGCTTCATAATGGAGCTTAAACTTGTGTTTCCGAAGAACATCTGGTTTACTATTCGCATAGAGAGTACCCAAAGTGATAGAGTCGATGTTTTCCCCATAGTTTGTAGCGGCAACTGTTTTACGGTGATAATGTATAATGATGTGAGAGGAGACTTGTGACACCACCTGAGCTATCACAATGGCATACAAACCCCACAAAGGAACTACCATCATTTGTAACTCTACTAGTCCTTCTGGAAGGAAATCAAGATGCGACGGGCTCTTAACCGTTATGTAAAAAGAGGCCATAGACATAAATAGGACGAATACATCAACCATACTCCATTTTCCCAAAACATCTAGCCAATGAAGCATCCGACCTCTCTTTTTGTACGTCAAAAAACGCGGAGGCAAAAACCAGATGCAAAGAGCTACAACTTGCTTTGTGTAGGGCCAGACACCAGAAAAGATAACTATCAATATGGCCAGAGAATGTGCGCCTGCTGACCACATTTCGATCGTAGATTGGGCAAGTGAGAACTCGAAGAAACCTTGAATATCAAACTTTTGACCGGCAAATGATCCCTTAATGTTCACTGTACCACCTAGACTGATATGCCCAGATACAAATAGCGCAATATTCCCAAAGATTATAATCGGTATCATCATCCTCACAACAAAGGGAACTTCCTTGGAGAGAAATAATGATTGCATTTTTAAGTTGACGTTTCTTTCACGCTCAATTTCTATCTGTTCCTCTCTCTCAAGCTTCAACAGTTGATGTCTGCTTAACTGTTTCACCCAACGGCGATGTCTACGCTGAGTTATCTGCTTAGCTATGAATATGATAATAACTGTTAAGAAAAGCGAGGATGCGATAACTGCAAGCAGTACAAAAATGAAAGCAGACACACTCTCTGCCATTTTCTGCATCTCCAAGTTGTCATATTTGGCTTCATTGAAATTTTGATTATATGTAGAACTGTGCGGACACTTTATGGCTGCTTCATTTAACTCTTTGTCAATTATATTTTGAATGAAATCACCTTGTAATAAATTTGAGACATATTGAAGCAGCCTATTTACAACTAATGACGTATCAGCAACCCCTTCCTCTGATCCAAAGTATGAAGATATTTCTGTTAGAACAGGTGAAGAGCATGAGATGCATGTTAGGTCAATTTGAGCTTCCGTAACAGCTAATAGAAGTCCTTGAAGAGCTAATGTAGGATCGCCAACTCGAACACCATATTTGTTCAATACTGGTGTGACAATAGTAGCCAACCAACAATTAAGATTCGTCAAATCATGAAGTGGAAAATTCAATAGGGATGATTCTTTCATCTCCAGGAGTAACTCAAATATTGTATCGAAATTCGTCAGGCGAAGTTCTAACTCTACCTCATTTCTTATTTGAACTTCCTTGCCCTCTCCAATCAACAAGACCGTCATTGAGACTTGAAGTGGATTTGGATTTAAACCCATGGTCAGGTTATTTGACAAGACACTAGTCTCTCCCATTATTGGCTGAAGAATTTTCACTGGCGCTTTCAGTGTATCTAGATTTGAAAGCCGTACATCGTTTACTGCAATTTTAAGTCTTGCATTCAATCCATTAAGAGCAATTTGGATATCTCTTCTGAATACCTCTCCAGCAAATTCTACACCACCATCTCTTGTCAACTTCGATAATACTAAGTCATTTATTTTTGATAAACCCTTCGCATTCTTCGTCTCAGTAGTCCTATTGATGAAAGCGAAAATTGTTCTGAACAGATCACCATATGGGCTATTTCCGCTACTAAGGAAATCCACGGCACTTGATGCAGGAAGAAATAAGTCTCTAAAGTCTACCAGCCCATTCATTGCACTAGTGTTCCACCTTGGACAACTGCCTTCTTTACCCGATTTCAACATCACTTTGAATATATCATTAAGCAAAGGACGAATTGTGATTGATGTGAATGCAGGAATCGCATTTACAATCAATTCTTTATATTCTGCAAGTATGGCTTCCGTAAACATCTTGATGCTCACAGCAGTTTCATCTGTAATGAATCCAGAAATGGCGAAGTCTTCAATATCACTGATCCTCATGACAAATTGAGAGAGACCTGACAAAGATATAAAACAAGTGGCACAGTAAGAAATCGTTATTCTATTATCACCAAATTACTCAGAGTAAGTCGATTTACCAATAGTGTGAACCGCTGACAACATGCAAAAGAAGATATCGCTAGTGTTCATCATAGAGCCAAGTGTCATTTTACCCAGCAGATTTTGATCCAACGCCAAAAGGAGAGATATATCAAGATCAATGTCTTTCAAGATCAATGAGACTGTCACAGTTTCAAGTGCATTTACACTCAGTCCTCGCTCTCGGAAAATGGCAGTGCTACTTGTCTCATCATTGACAGATAACCCAAGCTGAAGTGACACTCCAAGTGTCTCCAGATTGATTTTGTTACTGAGCATGTGAGGCGCAGTTGCATTGAAAACATCAAATATAGTGAAGGAATCCAATCCAATTAGTGTCACATTATACACAGAAAGGATTACCCCACCAGCGTCAAAACCTTCATCAATTATTGGAATTGTTAGTAGACCGCTGTGATCTAACACCTGAGACTTAAGAATGCTGGATACTCCCAACAATTGATTTCCATCTTCACTCACTACATTTGTGCTAAGGTAGCTTTTTGCTTCATTTAGGAGCATATCTACCCAGTTTGCAATTCCAGTGAGATTTGACCAGTCAATAAAGTTGGTATGATTAGGCACGTCAAGGTCGATATCAACGGGCTTGGGAATTTCAAAATTTGTATGCTTCTGTGCTAAAACAATAGCAATCACTTGCACCAATGTCATTCCACCATATACAATAGAATCTACCATTTGACGACTTGCTTGGAATTGAGGGGTGACTTTGTCAACCTCAATTGGAAGGCTATCATTTTTGGTTTTAAGTGGACAGCGGCGTGATGCAGCATCAATTTCATTTTCAATTCTGCCTTGAAGCCATTTTCCTTGCACAATTTCTGAGAAAATTGACAGCACCCTTGACTGTAAACTTGCAAAGAAGTTAACGTCATGGAGAAACTTCATCACTTCATTGAAATCTTCCAATACGATATTACTACATGTTATACATGATGTGTCAGCTATAAAACCTTCAAATACCATATTGAAATAATGAACAGCTAGACCAATATCTAAAGATGATACATCTCTGGGAATATCAGCAACAGTTATCTCAGAAAGTGGAATCATTGAAAGCCAGCAGTCGATGTTGAGAGCATGCTTCAGGGGGAGTTGGATAAGTCTTGATTCAATTATAGTGGCAAAAAATGCAGCCACTAATTCCATTGAAGAGACTTTGAATTGTAGGTCCAAAGTATTATTTGTCGCCAGTGGGAGATCAGACCCTCCAATTTCGATATCAAACTGGACAGTTGCATCAAACGGTGTGCCCTCTGTACCAATTCGTAGCAAATTTTGTAATAAATAGCCTGATGTATGACTGGGCTTGAGAATATGTAAGGGTTCTTGAAATGTATCTAATCCAGACAATCGTAGATGGGAAACACGCATTCTAAGATGCTCAGCAAAAGCTCTCCAGATATCCATACTAACGTATTCTTTATTCAAATCAACAAGGGTCTTATCAATCACGTACAAACCTTCCACTCCTGACTGTGACTTCGTGAAAACTCGTATCTGATTATTGAGCAATGTGAGAAAGCCATCTTCGTCAGAAATGAAAAAGGACTCTTCTACAAAGCCTTTGATCCATGGTATCAAATCACCATACGGACTCTGTCCAGATCCACCAGCAGTGAATGCTGTCTCTTCGTTGAGAAATAAATCTCTAAAGTCAACATAACCATTCCTCGGAGCAATTCCATCTGGACATTTATCAAATAAATTCAGAGAATCCCCCACAAATTTATTTAACAACTCACGAACATAGATTTGGAAGAAACTTGGAATCATCTTAATAAAGGATTTTTCATACATATGAAACAGTGCTACTGCTCCATTTGACATGACTTTATCAATGCCAGAGTCCAGAAACCCCGACAATGTTGGAGGATCTATGTCCGAGACAGACAAGGACAACTCTGTAAATGTAATTTGATCTGTAGCACTCATAATGCAGGAAAGAATGTTGTTGGAATTAAGCATTGATCCCAAATGTGAATTCCCTAATGCTTCCGTGTTGAGCTGGAGAAAAAACGAAAAATCTAAGACAACATCATTCAGAGCCAACGAGACTGAAAAGTTTTCCTCAGTAGGTTGAGTATTGGACGTAGTAATCACTGCATTTGACTGCGATGAAGCTCTTCAAACAGGGAATGAAAGCGAACAAGATGAGTTGTTTATTGATGCAGATTGAAAGTGAATGCTCCAACTCACTCTATAACAGCCTTCAAAACTACCACTAAAGACAAAGAATTTAACTTCATTCTGTTCTTTAATGTATGATTCCCTATGGCTTTCATCAAGTTGACCTCTGTGAATGAATCAAGCCCTCGAATCTCTATACTCTCCACTGAAATAGACGTCTTTGTGAGCATGTCCTGCGTTTGGAAGATTACTTTTGAGCTCAAGATGAGAGATGGATCTAACTCAAATGCACCATTCTCATTCAAAATGTTCTCGCGAATGAAGGAGTTAATGCCCAGATCACCTGTACTTTGTGATCCACTGATAAACATGTCAACTTCATTTAATGCAGTATTGATCCAATTTCCAGTGTATTCTTCCAACTCAAGAAAATTAAGATAAAGAGGAAGCCCATCATCATTTAAGATAACCTCATTGGGAGATTCTAGGATGAGAGGATTTAGTATGCTGCTTGGGAGTGGGTCTCGGAAGCGTTCAGTGTAGTTTAAGAGTTTAAGTATAACTTTATCAAGTGCTTCATCTCCTGGTGTAGATCAGAAGCACGGTAAACAAAATCAAAAACTAAGCAACTTCTTGAATAAATATTGATGAATAAAAGCGTATTAAATGTTGTTCCCTCACCTAATCCACTCATTTCATTACAAATAGTGCTGCTCAACTGACTCTCCACAGTATCTTTCAAGAGACTCTCAAATAAGTTAATAATTGATGCAATCATTCCCAATCCATCTCCATCGAAGTTCATGTCTTCTATTTGAACATCAGCACTGCAGTTTCCAATATCGACATTTGTGGGTGGATGAGTATTGTAGTCTGGAGAAGTAAAGTCCAGGTTGATTGAAGCCCATGTAGCAGGGTCTAACGATGCAAATCCACTTCCGCTTCCATTGAATATTGTCCATTTATATTTCCAACGAAAGTCGCAAACAAGTTGAACTCCAATGATATTGATTGCAATACGCTGTGTCGTATTCGATTGAAATGAATGACCGACTTGAATATCCTGAATGCTGAATTCTGAGCAGGTGAGTTCGGTTATTGTAAGATCAAGTCCACTACGTGATACTGATGTATCAGGTAGCACCAGAGTGACTTCTGAAAAAATGTTATTGAGAGTTGAGAATGCTTGGAGGTGACGGACATTGTTGTCTGTGAAAGAAGAGGCAGATATTTGTGATAGGAGGTCTTCAGAATGATACTTTGATTTTCTTTCTGTAAATAGTTCATATTGAAGTGATAGAGGCAGCCAAGCAAAAAAGATGATGCTGAGGCGTATGAGAGAGATGAGTACCATTAGTGCAGGCTACAACAACATCAATAAAAATGCTTTGCAGTGTATAGTAGAAGCAAAGTGCATTATGTGCCGATGAATAGATGAATTCATGCCCTAGCTACATACTACGAGTCTCCATATCAATACTACTGACCAAAACTACTGCTGTAGTAGTATTCAGGTAACAGTCCATCGATCCATCGACGGGAATGTGTTTCACATCATATTATTCAACCTTGCATTCTTATTCGTTTTGGCAAGATTGATCAACTCCTGTCAAACCGTATCCTCCTCCTATTACACTTTCACTTCCGACATGACCCTCTTGAGAAATCATGTCGCAGTGTAGGTGAGATTGGTACCATACCCAGAAAGAAGAAAGAATGAAACACGACAGGTTTCGAGGTACCTACCGTAAAAGTCGGACACTAAGCACCATCAAATGTTCAGGAATGTATCATACGT
>JALLAW010000737.1:0-11464 GCA_036939535.1 Cyclotella kingstonii | reverse complement strand
CATAATCATGATTGTTTGCAGCTCCAGCGTGGAAGCATAACCCTGAAAGTGATATAGTTTCACCAGGATGGATACATCTATCAACCATATTTGAATCGGAGTCGTTCGGACTAAGAAGGTGGACAAGATTGAAGGAGTCCAGAGCAACAATAATCGTAATGGGTCGATCTTGCACCGGTCGCCAGTTTCATTGCAGCCTTAGAATATAAATGTAAATATTTTTTACAGTCTCAAGAACTAAGCTTCTAACACTACTTGAGAGAAACTGAATCATAAAAGGAAAGTGTGAGAGGTTATACCCACATCATTTTTTGTTACCAATGCATCTTATAAACGTTTCTCTTTTGAAATTCTGCAGTATTATCTGGATCAGTGTTTATATGTTTGTTCCACAAGATGATATACAATCTGTGGACTATGCCCCAGAAATGTTAGATGTCGATGTGTGCCAATGATGTTATTTCCATCAGCATTGATTTATACTTGCACAAGATGATATCTTCCTTCTGTCCAAATACTGTGTTTGTCTGTTGTTGTCACGGGTTCATTGGCATGAAATAAATCCTTTAACAAGGATGAGTCCACTTTAATGCCACTTTTGTGACAGATACCAGGACAAAATTTGGAGGATGAGAAGAATTTTCCTCATAAAATTATGATGCTCCAGCCACTACCTTGCACTTTCGATGTGGCATTTGTCTCGTTCCTATTACAAAATTTATGAATAGTCTAAGTGAAGTTGGGAAGGGAAGGGGAATTTAAAATGGCAAATAACATAGTCAAAAGTGCAATATGTGTGCATTGTGCGTCAAATATTTAAAGAAGATGGAGAGAACAAAAGCAAGACTCTTAATATAGGTTCAATTGTTGATTACAAGTTGAAATACCACTAATGAGCTATACAAACGTTTTCACAAGTTTGTCTGCTAGTGACTAAAAGATTACAACATTATTAGTATTTTTAAAACATCAAAGTTATTGAATGGTAGATTATAACACATACTTATCATTCTTACACATACTTAAGGTCAAGTTATACTGTCACCAATACGCAAAATAACACACCCTAAGTAGAATTTTCGCTTTGAAAAATGTCACCAACATGAGGCAACATCAGTTACACTTTCGTCGACTTGTCGCAGAATTTCACTGAGTAGAATTTGACTCCACTAGAATTTATTTTATGTAGACCTAAAAACATTTATGTGCAAGGCTAAAAACCCTGTCAGCCATAGATCCTACTAGAAATTATGATGTTTAATGTATTTCCTGCAAGCCAAATTCCATTTTAGCAATTCCTCACATTTTTGCTACTGAAGAGAATTGTTACAACATCGGAAAAAAGTTATCTCGCTCACCATGGTGTGAAGTGACTGTACCCATTGCTGCAGTGCATGATGGCCACAAGAACTCCGAAAAGAGGAAGCTTGACAATTTATAAGTAAAAGATTGCCAGATAGAAAAAGGAATCATCTATTTGTGCCTGAGGAGATAAAATTCCTCTCAGAATATAACTTCATGAATACTTTTTGAATGATGTGCTCCAGTTTCACTAAGCTTATAGAGAAAATCTCTCAGTTTCTTCATTCACCTGATGAAAAAATGGCTCGAAGATCTTCAGGTACATATATTACCAAAAAAAGCTTTATTGTGCTCTCTGCTGGTTGGCTGGAGGATCATATCTTGACATTTGTCTTGCCTTTGGCGAATCCAAAGGTGCAATGTTTTTCATAGGGTAATGAAATAGGTCCAGTTGGGTGTTGTACCTGAAAGAGCATCATGGTGGCGATGAAACTGTTGAGCTTTGGTCCAGACTCTCTGAAACACAAAGTCTTGAATCAGATCAGAAGAAGTCTCTTCAGTGTCACAAGAAGGTTGTTCGCTGCCTTGATCCTCCATTAGTTATCTCAATTCAGGCAAGTGGGAGAGGCACACAAAGAAAGTATCGAAAGAATTCAGGACTTCGTCGTCCAATATAAATAAACCACTGTTTGTGACGTGAAGGACAGATGAATATCTTTTTGCAAGAAATTGTCTCCAGATCTTAATATCTGGTTCCTGATCAGACTTCTCCTACCAACAGCTCGGGTGGAATTCGGATTCCTTTAGGTCAGAGGATGTGGTGGGGCGGCTTGAACCTTGAAATTATTGGGTGAGGAGACGAGGTGGGTATGGCTCTCGAGGGCACTCGAGAAACGGAAGTGAGAGATTCCGGGTGACTAATGGAAGATTCCTCTACTGACACTTCATCCTGATCTAGAAGTTCCGTGCCGGTATGGTAAACTAGTTTTGGGCCAATTGCTGTTTTAAAAGAAGTTGATGAAGTTTCATGATAGAAACTCTTATCAACTTGATCTTCTTGGGACGGGATCGTTTTCCAGATGAAAGTGGGGAACTGGTGATATCCGCGACTTCCAACTTTGTTGTCATTGATGCCGCTTCGGGGCCGAAGAGTAGGCTGAACTCATGGAGGGGAGAGGTGACTGATATTCTTCCCAAGTTTTCGAATACATTTTACCAAGTCAATTTCAATGCTAGCCTTCCTACAGAGTTTCGATGTGCTGCTGCGTCCACAGGTGGGGCATTTATGTTTTTTCTTCCCAGTGTCTTCGTCAAGAGCTTCGATACCCCTGACAAGGCACTTCCTGCAGAAGACTTGCTGACAGTTCTGGGGTTTCGCTGCTCCTGTAAGTACCTTAGGGCAGAGGGGGTATTTCAGTGCCTCTATACACTTGGTGAGGGCTTGAGAGAGGACAAACGGAAAGTCAGCGGCAGACATGGCGGAGTAGATGAGAGCAGGGAGAAGGGAGCGGAAGGACGATGACGTTGGAGCGGTGTTGCTATTATGAGTATTGGTTTGGTCAGTTACGGGACTAGTGAGCACACTGGCGAAAAACAACTTGCGTACGGATGGGAATGGGACGTCCTCAGCGAACCAACTTCCTACGTCTGTTTCATAGAGTCAGGGTTCGGGTCGGTACCGGGAAACGTCGCAGGGGGTAAAATTGATCGACCAAGGGATTGTGGTGGTGGGTGTTGACTCCAACCCACAAAACCTCCTTATCGTTTGCCTCGTTCCCATCTTCCCTTTCAGGCTCAATTTTCGGCTTCAGGTTGACGCTTCCATTTGAGACTCCGGTGTCGGTCTTGATTCGGACTCTCAGTTGAAACCTCTTATCGCCAAATAGGATAGGGCTTTCACGTCGATTGTGACTTACTAGTTGAGTTCCGTTGGAGTGCGGCCTCCAAGTCCAGACTCGATTCAACTCAGTGTTGGCCTTCGGTACAGGCCTCCAGGTCCTATACGGTCATTGAGTCTTTACAGTTTTCCAGGTTAGGCCTAGGATTCCAGATCGTTCATAGCACCCCTGTCCTCTCAGCTACTTGTCCTTACAGTTTCATCCGGCCTTATAGGGAATATTTGGTTTACAAGTTGTACGGGCTATTGATAGGCTGGGAGAGTTAGGAGTTGTTTCCCCATGTCTTCTACCTCGAGTTTGATTCCCTTGGCCACCAATATATAGGACGGTCTGGAGCGAGAAAAAGATGGCCACACATTTTCAAGCGAGGCGGAAAAACTCAAATCTCGACCGGGAGGATGCAAGTCTTGGGCAGGAGAGCTCAATCTTGTATTCCAGGCCACAGTACCTAGAGGGGCCCAGTCAGACATCCATGCATACCCAAGGTCCCACATAACGCTTCTCTCCGGCCACCGGTTCAACATTTAGCTTCCAGACCTTCTCCAGCTCTACATCATACGGTTTGGGTGGTTCTCGGTCTCCAAGTCTCATTCAGCCTATAGATTTCTCCTAGCCCAGTCTCACTTGACGTCAAAGTAGTCACTACCCACTTGGTCAATTTTAGTCTCAGGACTTCCTACGCCCAATGGCGTGAGAGCTAAATTTTTGTATGGAAGAAATCAAATAAGAGATAACCCAAATGGTTTTCCGCGCCAGAAGGAGCTGGAAGCAGCCCGGCTGAATGTTTCCTTGTCCGTTCCCAAGACCTAAATGGCACTTCTCAAGAAATTGCTCCAGTTCATGGCAGCCAATCAGTATATTTTATGTTCTAGAGAAAACAAACTGAGAATACAAGATTAAATCTGCACTCCTCAGGGACAGACGTAGCGTCCAAGTCAACTAAAGCTTTTATCTGTTGCTCTTCATTCCTGCTAGATTGAAGGAGCCTCGCGCCCTGAATCCTGTCATGTACACTCAGATTGCGGAGGAGCTATTGGGAGTGGGAAGTTCAAGGAGTTTAGTGATTAGTTGCGAGGTCCAAGCCAAGGGACAGATCAGTCATTTACAGAACCGCATATGGGCTTGTTAGATTGAGAGGAAAGTTTAGCTGATCTTCCCTTCTGTACACCTTCTCCAACCTATTTCGTCCTGTTCCGCCGCCAGTTGCTCGATCCTAAGAGACATCAGTCCTAAGTCGCGGAACTTTACCATATCTAGAAAGTGGAGATACTTTGTATGAGGCAAGATAGTTCCGGGTCCGTCCGATTGTACTTCAGCAACGAGGATTCCAAGTCAGTCACATCATCTACAAAACATTTAGTGCGAAGACCCTCCGAACACACGCAGAGTTGACCAGCCATCTCAAAGCATCCGCAGTTATGGCAGGCCGAGGAGATTTCTCCTTTACTATACCGTGAAGCTTGGGAACCAACGCTGCAGAAACCAGAAGCCATTTCGAAAGCCACATTTGAAAGGTATGTGAAACGTTCGACATCGCCCCGTGGAGGAAAGGCCAGTGGACCAAGTCGAAGCTGTTATTGGACCATCTATATCTTTCTTATTACACGAAAATTCCCTGAGAGAGCAAAGCTCAGCAGCAATTTGATCTCCTCTGAGAGTCTTGATGTTAGTTTTGACTAAGAATAAACCGCAGCAACTTCCAAGGGAAGAATGTCCGTGTTTTGGTTGGTGATTTGTTCTACCACACCCTTGGCTAGTTCATCCAAGAAGATGTTTGTCCATGTGACCAGAAACATGTTGTTACAGGATGTTGCCAGACAGACGTGATTTCACATTCCTCAGGCATCTTGGAATGTCGGCACAGTTTCATAATTCTGCTTGCCAATTTTTAATTTGGTGAAAATCCGAGAGGGCAAGAAGGAGGCCCTTGAAATCAACCTGAAATTGTGAGCGCGTGTTTCTTGACAGTAAAGTATCCAACCAGTCCCAGTTCGGTTGCTATTTTCTGATAGGCAAAAGGAACCATCAGTGACACCTAAGAGAGAGCCATTAGAAAGAGCAGCTCCTAGTCTCTGGCACAGGTCCTCATCCTGAAGATAGAAGCGAGTTTGTGACCGCATCTACTCCCCTCTAAGCTTGGAGAGGAAGTCGAAGAAGGTCGTAGATCTCCAGGACATAAGGGGACCCTTAACCGAGGCAGTTTAGCCGTTGATCCTAAGTCTGACACCGAGGCTAAGAGGAAGTGATTATGATCCGTAATCGATATTTTGGGACTGTCACAAGAGAACATGTGTTGATGACATTAGAGTGGAGAGGGAATAAGTTGCTTCAGTGTCTCATCTCTTTGTGAAACAGCGAACTCTCAAAGTAGCGCCACTCTCATATTATGTGAGACGGATGAGCCCAGGGACCCAGGGGATAAATCAGACGACCTCTGGGGCAGACCATAGATCTGAGAAAGCTTGTCCAAGAATTCCAGTCTGCTGACGTGGGATACACTGGGGGAAATTCATAGGTCGAAAGTCCTCTGGTTGGTGCTCCAGCCAACTCCTCCAGACAATTCATATCTTCAGTGCCTATATCTGATAAGAACATGGTCTTTTTAAACACCATGCACCAAATGATACTCCTCAGGGTCGCTGTAGATGGGTCGAAATTTTCATACTAGGTCCATGACCAACATAACGCCTAATCTGCGCAGGGGAATCCGGTCTGTTTGAATCTGTAGAGTAATGTCGAAAGCTTGAAGATCTTGCCACTAAAGCGATACCCAGGTGCTGGCAGCGAGAGGATCCCACTTTTGATAACTGAGAAAAGGATATCCAGTGTGTCCTGTCTGAAATTGCAAAGATTGGATGGAGGCAGAGATTTCCTTTCCATTTAGACTTCGGGATCGGTAGTGCTGGAGGAAGAGGTTAATCCGTTCGATGAGCTGTTCAACTGGGAAGCTGAAGAGGCCGAAGCCTTCAAGAGAGAGTGGGATGCGACGGAGCTGTTTGGGAACATTTCTAGGACTTTCCAACCTTCATGAAAGGGGTTAGCTAACGTGCCAATACCGTAGCGGAGTCCTGGCGTGATATTTATGGGCCAATCAAATGCAGTGAAGTGGAATTGCGCCAGATTTGATCTTTGAGAGCCAAGTGGTTGATCCTCAAATAACGAGAAGTGGGCTCTGAAACCGTTGTCCGGTGCGTCGAAGACCCCTAGGATTTTTTTACTCTTATCCAGAGGAAGGCGCTCAACCGCTCTGTGAGACCATCTGATGTCCAGATTCTAAGTGCCAGATCATCCATCGGCTTGAAGGACCAGAGCCCCCTTTGCACAGACGTAGTCGATGCCGTACCAGACGCAGCTCTTCCATTTGAAGGCTCCGCCCATGGAATAGATCAAGTCGTGCCACAAAGAAACGTCCCGTTGAGTGTTTAGAAGGAGATCCTCGAGTGATTGAAAGTCTCTGGAATCGGAGTCATCTACATACACGGCTGCGGCTAAGCACAGTTGAGTCTTGCAAATAGGAGAAGTGAAACTGGCGCCCATGCCACGTTGTTTTTGTATGTTCATGAGGACTCCGCTCAACTGTAGCCAGCCCGCAAGAGCTGCCCTATTACCTTGCCCCAAGCAAATAAAGTACTTATCCTCGGCGCCGGTTAGGCAGGAAGACGAATCCTCATATCCTGTACGTTGATAGAATTTCATGCTTTTAAGCTATGAAGGGCCGCTTCAATCGGCTTTTTGTTGCCCCCAAGGAGGGCGTACCAGTTGAAGGACATAGGGACGTGGTTGACTCAATCGTAGAAATTTGCAGCATTCTCTGAGACTATAGTTAATGGTTGTTTGAGTCGACTGGAGAGGTCGATCGTCAGGGTCTTATCCAACCTGGCATCATCCACCGTGCTTCCTTTCCGTATAGTTTATCTGAGAAAAGATTAGCCTATTCCATCGATTTCAGCACCAGATCTCCAAAGAAGAAAAGATTAAAAAATTGAAGTCGGCTTCGTATTGTTGGATAGCGCGGAGTTTCTCCACTAGGACAACTCCAGCAATTATTTCCAACATAACTTGGAGACCAAAAGCAAAGCTTCCCAGAGGGATCCCTGTGGATGAGGTAATGTTTAGCTAGTGTTCCATCATCTCTGTAACGAGACTGCTCTTGACACTCGCTTTATAGTGATCAAAGTGGATAGCGGAACAGGAATCGGAGGTGAATTCTTTACGTTTAGACCAAAAGGCGATCGTATCTTAGCTGACCCTAAGATCCGAATCCAATTTAGGGCCAATAATCTTACCAATCCTGTCTATTTCGCTAAAGACTAGGTTGGTGGCCTCATCTAAGTCAGCCTGTGGAGAGTAATTGCCCCAGATAATTTATCTTGCAACCTCTTCATCCTTAAGAAGTCTAAGTCTTTGGCGACAGGGGATTTCATGATGAGTGCATCATGTGCTAAGATAAATTTGCCTCTAACTTCGTTTAGAACTACTGCCTCCTCAATAGCCACTTTACTGATATGTGTCGTTTCCATTCCATCTCTGATTGTATTGACTCTATTTACGCTGCCTCCCGCGAGGGGCTTGGTGGCTCTTTTAATCGCTCTCCACGTGTCTCTAGTAGCCTCAGAAAGACATTTCGCTTTAATAATATTGACTTTAGTCGAATCGCCCGAATTTAAGGCAGCTTATAGACAGAACTGCAGATGTGATTTGTGGAGACGTTTCGCTAGAGAAGAAAGTTGTCTCCATTTCTCTCTGCAGTAGGCAATGCCCTGTAGAAAATCCTCGACTGACCAACGGCCAGGATCTACAATAGAACACCTGCTGGCGAACCTAACAGAGTTTCCCCTGTTTCTAACTCTATCCGACTGCAAGCGCAGTAGTTGTTGTAACGCATGGGACCTATAGTACCAGAGTTTAGCCTCCGGACAGACGGGTAAAGATGGTATAAGAATTTTCCGACAAGTTCTCTCAGTATGGGCCCTGATCTCAGTGATCTGTTTGTGGATCGTCGTGAGGTTTTGTCTTAACGCCGAGTCCAAGGGATTTAACTTGGCAACATGGTCGTCTAGGAGTTTTAGGCGCTGGGGGATCTGATGAATGTCATATTGGAGTTCGACCTCTTTTAGACAATTACCTACTGATCTCTGGTTCGCCAATACCGGTCTTCGCCCGACAGGTTTGCAAGTCTTGTAAGTAGGTTGACCAAGCGTCAAAGACAAAGACTCTGTGGTAGCCGGGAGAATCCGAAAAGGGATGGATTTTAATATTAGTCACCTCAAGATCGCGAGATTTGAAGCATCTGTAATAATGGATCGAGCCATTGATGTGTGTGGCAGGAGGAGTTTCGCTTCAGGTGCGGTGAGAGAATTCTTCAAGGTCCGGGACCGCCCGTTCGAGATTGCGACGAAAGGAACCTGTGGCAATCGAGTCATTGCAATCCATAAGAAAAGTATTTCTCTCTTTGCAGACTACTCTTTTCATTGTGATATAAAATCGTGGTCGAAAAGTTCCTGTGGGGAAAACGGTGTGGGTTGGACGGGGAACGAAGCTGATTAGAAAGGAAATATCTCAGGTGTTGTTGGTAGATGATTTTCAAGCCGTTGAAAGTAGAAGAACTATTACGATATGCTACAACCACACAAGAGACTTTCGCTGGATTAATAGAAAAAATTCTGGACGCCTATCGGCAGAGCTTCCTGAAGTCCTCCTACCAGTTTTTGCTGTATTGTGATGCATCGCCCCTCGTTATTAGCCAAACTCTCCTGGGTTGGTGAAGAAGTTGCACTCAATATTGAAAGAAGTAACCGCTTGTACCTCTCCTTTCTGAAACCAACTGGAAAGAGGTCTCTCCGAGGGAAATGCCGGTTGCGGTTAAGCTCTAGGAGGCCTTTAAAGTTGACATCAAGCCTAGACATAAGATTATCTACTAACATTGATTTAATATTCTTAGTCTCTAAGGACGAAAATCCCCCTAGTTGACGCATACGCTTGATGGTTTTTCATCTGTAATATACCCTAACGAGCCAGAACTCGACCTTCTTCGATTATCCGCCCTTCTCCAAAACTCCTCACTCGGAGCGACAGCTTCCAGCCCTGAACCCAGAGTTTTGTCCTGCAGAGACAATCACAAAAAGCGAGAGGGGAGCGAATATCATCGTATAGAATGTCCCTAGTTAGCAGTTGTTGTGTTTCTAATCCTTTTCTAAATTGTACCACCCTGGAGGTCCTTTGGCCGCAAGCGCACCGATAACCCCTATTCTTTGCCCCCAATACGCTCGTCTATTAGGAACCGGACCATTAGGCTACTCATTGTTTGCCACGCCTCCAGAGGGAGTCACCTGGTCATTAGACTCAGGGGACTCACAGAGGTCTTACTGGCTTCAGACCAAGAGGAGTCAAGAATCTCCATCGACTGACAAACAAAGGACAACTTGGAGCTTCGGGAGGTGTCTCCTTCTGTCCATAGTGCGGAAAGTAGTTCCGAAAGAAGGTAGTATTCACCTGAGATTTTGCTTTGAACCACCTCAATGTTCTCCTCAAGGAAATGAATCCTCTCCAGCATAAGGGTTACATGCCTTCTGAGCCTCACGGCCAGTAAGTCAAGGAAGGACAAAGGTGAGGTGGGGATCCTGATCGAAATTTTTGGCATCTTTGGGGTAGAAGGAACAGAGTCTTGATCATCTGAGTCAACTGTCATATCAATGGTATCTGGCCGACCTAAAGTGGAGACGAACATGTCATCCTCTGAATCCCCTTTTCAGGTCTCTGAGGTCCGTCTGGAGGATGAAGGCTCTGTCGTGGCGAATCTCTTTCCAAAAAAACGTGGAGGGAGGAAAGCCGGTGTAGACGGCAAAATTGATCTTATTTGAGGACTCGAACTCGTCCCCAGATGTCCCCACAAGTTCCAATTCCAGGCTCTTCAGAACTTTTTTCTGTTTTCTTCCAGAATGTGTGGGCTGACTTTGTTGGAAACCTCGAGAAACAAAGTAGTCTGGTCTGTATGGAAGGCCTGGCAGGGTTTAATTTTGAGGCTCACATTACACTCAGTGAGATTCATGCCAAAGAGGGGGATCATGTCTCGCAAGGAGTTTCTGGAGCCCAAGATGCAGAAACCACAGATAAACATGTAGTCCTGAGAGGCGTCTCAATAGGGGTTGGCGGTATAGAAATGGAAGTATCTACCACGGCTTACATGTGAGGTTGGGAACTCAGAGATTTTGGTGATAGAGGCCAGAACCGGGGCTACCAGAAGGAATCTTACCATGCTGTTTCCCTCTTTTTCAGGCTGAATGAATTTGAGTGCCTCCAACAAGGCCTCATCAAACCTTCTCCTGACGTCCACCCATGTGGTAATTTTCACCCCGAATTCCAGAATGACTTTTTCGGGATCACTCTCTTTAACTAAAAGAGTAGGGACCTGATCACAAAAAGTGATTTTTCGGCACGAGGGTTGGCGAAGGACTCCTTTAGTTGGAGAGGAATCTGAGGAGGGAGGCAAAATTTGAGGTGTTTTCACCCTTCGAACTCTAGTAGGTCTGTTGGGACGAAGAATCTCTTGTTCGAGTTCTTCTCTAGAGATATCTTTCGCCGTCAGTGACAGGCCCACATAGTCCAGCTGGAAAAGTCCTGGGACTGGAGCGACGAAGTCGCGACTCCCCGTGAGAGTCGATTAAAGATCTTGTGCTGAGTGACGTCGTTGATGGAGGAGAACCGTCATCCATGGCAATGACGCCTGTATTGGTGATCATCTGGTCAACCAAAAGAATAGTAGCCTACTCATTCAAAACGTCCATTGCCACAGTGACCTCGACACCACTAATCCGAGCCACAAAGGAATGCTCGTTCGAATGTGGAGAGAGGTTAAGATAAGTCGAGGGCTCGAAGGTCGTAGTCAAGGGAGAACAGGGGAAAGTTGTCGTCGGGGCTGTAGGGGCTAGGGTCGTAGAGGCTAGACTGAATGCCCTACTTTCAGGTCTGCCTCTTCCGCTCTTATCCATGAATTTATCCATGGTGGAGGTAGAGATGGAGGCCTTGTTGAGAGGGGATTGTTTCGTCAGATGAAAAGGGAGGATAACTTTTGGTAAAAACGTTGAGAATAGCTGCGGGTAAGAAGGTTCCCCAATTAGGATCGATCGTAAATAAGAATTAGTAGTATTTAAATTAAATGTAAACTGAAATCCGCTTTGAATTTACCGGCCAATAGTAATTGTCCTAATGGTCGAATTCACTCGTAGCAGAAGCGTAGGCTTAGTGTAGGGTTACGTCCGTAGAAT